>JAHXMU010000125.1:2671237-2693618 GCA_019455685.1 Philornis downsi
GGCTTAACAGAGCCAAAATTATTGGTCGTGTTCATGTTCATGAGTGGTTTTCTTCAGATAAATTTGAAATGGAGATGGCCCGTTTTCTTAAAATGAGGTACTTTACCCAACAATTGGCGACAGTTGTTCTGGGAGCAACAGTGGAACGTGGAACAATGAAATTTAACGAATTTTTCAAAATAAAAATCCCCGTAAGTTACTTAATAAATCACGAAAAGGTCTACCCCATACAATAAATATTATATTGTATTATTAGTATGTTGAGACTACTCTTTATTGCCGTAGCTGTTGATCGATAAGAGCACGCGAGCTCAATGGAGAACGACATGCAATCGTATAAGAGAAGAGATTATGATATCTCTACAGGTGAATACGACGAGTACGATGTGATGATTGTTTACGTCGCTTGTCGGTCGGTCGGTTCATTCATTGATTGGCAGCTATCGCTGTCGTTGGCGGCTCAGGCGGCTTGGCTTGTTGGTCGGCTCGGTTCGGTACGTTCTGAGTATTGGCTGGCCAACAATAACAATACCTGGCCGTTTTAGTTGCTTTGGTTACCTACCATATATCGTCGTATATCGTTTGGTTTTATCAGATCGTCGAATGCTTGGACAGCCGTGTCGTGTTAGGCAACGTCGCCGTTGACCATAACGTAGGCGTTGTAGCTGTCGTCGTCGTCGTCGTCGACGTCATCGTTGTCGTTGTAGTTAACCGCCACTTAAGTGAGTGCCATCTCGTTTGATCACACAAAATAAGTGAGCTTGTCATATTCAACTCATTATTATTGTCGTTGTTGTTTGATTTTAGCTTGTGGTGATGGTGGCAGCGGTATCGTCACGCTGTTGTCGCCTTCCTTAGTTGGACGCTCGAGCAACTGGGGGCTCAAATGAGGTCTTATCTTCTTGACGACGCTGGCTCTCTTGTAGTCGTCGATGGCTTATAAGTCATCTGAAATATGGATTATGGTGGTGGTGGGCTCTACGTTCGATTTGTTGATCGATTTGCTCTGACTTGACACTCAGTCGGCAGGAGAGTTACGGTTATATTACCAGGTGACGATAGTCTTTGGCCATTCAGTGCGCGGTAGATTAATGCAAAGTGAAGACGATCTCCCTGATATTTCGAAAAATAAAAACAAAATAATTATAATAATAACAGCAACGACAACAAAAATAAACATGCGTCTGTTTTAAAAGAAGAACGAAAGAGACGAAATATACATAAAATTCAGAAAAAAAAATCAAAATAAAATTTGTGTATTAAACAAAAAAAAAAAAAATTTATGTTTGCATTAATAAGAACCGCGACAAAAGCTGTAAAACCTTAAAAGTTATGTTGAAAATACACAAAGTATATAAGAAAGAAGCTAAAAGCCCAAATAGAAAATCTTAAGTTTCCCCTTGAAATAAAAAGGATTGAAGAAATCCAGTTCAAAGCAACTTGTGATTGTCCTCCTAAAGTGTAATATGCTCGTAACCAAACCAAAGTGTAGCTTGCAAATCCTGTGAATATTTCAGAAACCTTAAACCTTAAATGAAAGCTATATAAATTGTTAATGTACAAACAACAGCTGTAACAACAAGTAAGCCTTTTCAAAAAGAAAAATCCAAAATCACCAGACACCGGGATAAGAAGTTGTACAAAATCTTGGAAAGAGTATACCGGCAATTAAATCAACTTGAAACTCTACTGCTGTTTTAGATTTTTCTCGTGTATTTGTGGAATTGTTTTATTGTCCCCTTTAAAATCAACGACAACATAGTTTTGCTTATAGCAAACTAATAACCAATCCACCTGTTGCCCACTATTGCTTACCATTTGGATATTTTCCTCAAGTGTGACAACCTTAGTACGGAGCGTTGTTGAATTTATACATAAATCAGCCGCTTAGCTTACTTAATTGCTGGTGGTGCAGCCGGCGTTTTTAATATAATATGTCAATTAATTTATTCGTTCTTATAAATTTTATTGTTCATGGTTATTATGCCATTCTTGATATATTATATTGTACTTTAAAACCAAAGTCAAGCAACCATCAACTAACTAACAACGTTGCCACACGTACATATATAAATATATATATGTTTATATATATATATATAAAATTCACATGTATATTTTATTAGTTATTGTCAATTTCTTGTTTCTATCTTTCATTTAATTTTAATATTACGATTTAATCCACTTTTGTATGGTCATCACTACAGAGTCGGGGTGTCAAATTCCCATCCATTGCTTCTACTGAGAAAATGTGACCTACTTTAATATTGTTAATTTTTTTGCAAATTCGGCTAAATCTACAGTTGGTTTTTTCTTAACTTTTATGCTATTAAGGAAAACAAACGCTATATGCCTGCCTATAAAATAACAAGTGGAAAAATTGATTGATTCCCTGAAGTTTGTCAGATTTTAGGGACTTCCTCTTGGGGATGGAATAATTGAATCGTAAATTACCGAACAAAACAAACTGTTAGTTAGTTAGTCCAGATGTGATACGTGATTGTTTTCCTAGTTTTTGTTTGCAAGCAGTTATCAAGCGAACTGAATTTACAAAATTTGCCAAACAGGAAGTAGAAAACAAACTAATTTGTTGTTTTAATCCTGTGAAAACAACAACCCATTAAACCTGAAAATTACATTAAAAGATAAGTTATGAATGGTTCGCTTTCAAATCAAATAGAATGCACAATTTTTGTGCTTTCGTTTTCGATATCAAATCTACTTTCAAGCATGTTGCATTTCTTAAAATTTTGCAAGTAATAATAATTAGGAACATTTATAGATTCACAGAAACTTATTGCATGAGTAACAACGCGAGATACATGATTCTACTTCATATAAATTACCCTGGGAAAATTTAAAACTAGCACTCGATTTATAGTTTTTGGTTTGCGAAATACCGCGGAAATCAAAAAAAGAGTTTTTTGTTTCAAAAATATATGCGAGTATACCATTAAAAACCAGAAAACAATTTGGACAGGAGTAAATCCCATTTTTAATTCTATCGCAAGATTGAGAAGGTCAAGATCGTATGACGTGGTGCTAAATTTAAAAAATGTTGAGTTCAAATCTATCATCTTATTCCAGAAGATGGAATAGGGAGGAATCAGTGGTTAATCCAAAATAAACAGTTTCCATATCGTATTTTTATCAGTGGCCTTAAGTAATAAGTTTTATATAAACTTATTTTAAATCGATATCACGAATTAATCTGTCAGCAAGTATAGCCTTTGTATTACTGATGCCGGCTATAAATAGGGAATAAGGACAAAAAATGATCCTGTTCAACTTATATCAAATTAGACATGACTTTCTAAATCAAAAGCGATGATTTATGTTTACATTTAAAAATTTGTCGGAGCCCATTGTCTCGTCAAGTAACGTCGTTATGAAAAACTAATGACAGCTTTGAGTGTTCTTATCTCGATACATTTTACAACTATTGTTAGATTTTTGACATCAACATCTGCATATTTCATGACGTGTCCTTAGTCAGAGTAGTCTCGAAAAAATTAAGCCGCCGGTCTGGCAAGGCTGTCAGTTGTCAAATATCTGTCATCTAAAGTGTTATTTATTTAGTGAAAGGTTTGCCATTTACGAATATGGAACGTTTAATAACCAAAGAACGCATAAAAATAGTTAAAACTCACTAAAAAAGTAATAATTCAAATGTGATTTTGGCTTTATTGCATGTGAAGTTTCCAGCAAGCGTAATTTCACGTTATGGCGACGTCAAAGATTATGCGATTTGACGTCGTTAGACACTTTTTGTGGGGCGATTTCAAATAACGTGTTCAGGCAATAATAACCGAACATGCTCGATATGTGCGAAAAAGTGGTCGAAACTCAACTAATCCAGACGCAGCCATTTAAATGGCATTGCATTTGGTGCATAATGGCAAGTTCTAAGCATTATAATACAATAAAAGTTGCATCGAAATCATAGCTTTATGTGTGTTTTATTTAACTTTACTTTTGAAATCGAAAAGTGAATAACCCTGTATTTCAAAAATGATCATTTGTTTAAATGATATGACGCATGTAATATATTGCTCATCAGAAGTTACTTACCATGCATTATATCATGTGAATTTGATATCAAGAAATAGCTATAACTGTAAATGAAAAAAACTAAAAAAAACAATAAGAAATGTTAATAAAAATTAATCTAATTGTGGCAATAATCCGCAATAACAGTCAACTAATATTCTTTTTTGCTAATCTGCAGGCCGTCATTCATTTTTGCGGCGACGGTGCCGAGGTGAATAAAATCATCCACTACTTGGAACAAAAATTGTTGTCAACGCTCAATCAGCTCCCCATGGCCTCATTTACCGTCAAATCCACTTATATTGATTCCTTCTCAAATCTCGAGAACACTGCAATAACATGTATAATGGTGTCCGTTTCACCGGTGTATTCAAGCATACGTATAGCTTGTTAAAATTTGTGCCTTCCCCATTAACATCTCCAAAAGTATGCCGAACTTATCGAAATCAGTTTAATAACAAATATTTCACTTTGGTACAGATTGTGATATTTAAACGTCTGTAAAGTTTTTTTTACAATGTTTTGGCCTAGTGTGTCTCTATCCCAAGAGGGTCATTAATTTACCACAGTCATTGTGGAATCACTATACGATAATACGTACATTCTAAATACGACATGACGTCCATTGAGAAATATTCCAATTAGCTATATATGCAGCTTACTTTCCGTTGCTTTAGGCCACAATATATATATATATATATATATATATATATATATATATATATATATAATTTTATGTGAAACCCATCTAACCTGACATATCACACATATCTGACTCAACCATTATACATTTCATAGGATTCTGCTCAACTCAGCAGACTTTACTTACAATTTTTGGCAATAAAATTATCAATTTTTTTGTTATAATAATGGCACATTTTGTTATAATAATGACATTCATTTTGGATTTTTTAGGACCGAAATAAGTTCTATAAATTGACTCTAGCCTAAGGCTTTAGCCGCACAAATAACCATGCCATGCCATACTCCTGTATATACAAATGTTTGAGGGAAGACAATTTCAGAAAGAATGACACCATATACATATTTCATACAGAAAAGAAGTTATTTCTCACATAAAAAGATTTCTCGGAAGACAATTGTCACTACATGTCTTCTAATCAGACAGTGTCCCGTTATGACGGATACAAATAATGAGACGTCGGGTCCTGATAGCGACTGAACTGTGTGTGACCGCTTTAAATTTAGGCGAGGACGCATCTGTCTGGATTGAATACATCCTCGGAAGGACGCCCACCTACCATTTGCTGAGTGGTTTTAGATAACAAATTAAACTTCACTTCACTAAACTTATTCACTTAGAAGTTTTTATAACACTGATTTAGTGTTGGTTAGATCGATTAAAGAGAAATTGGTTCATGCTTATATGTATTATGCCTAGTATTCTATATTGTTTACAGCTATATAGTGGCACTTATAAACAAAATATGAGGAAAATTCAGATGGCGTTTAATAGAGTTATAAGAGATTTGTAATAACTGAGGCGTCGTGTTCATATAATACCGTATGTTAAGCGTTTCTTGGGCTGTACTTTTAAAAATTATATAGGTTTGAGGTGTTTGTTGTTATTTTCTAAAATTTTTCGACTGTGTAGTCCTCAATTTCTTTTTAATTTGATTAATTGTTCATATTCCACTCGTAATAAGCAGCTTTTAATTCCTAAAATAAGAAGTCTTATCTTTAAAAACTGTTTCCCCTAAATGTTATGCGAAAAAACCCTCCAACACAAATTTCTATATAAAAATCGTTTTTGAAGATGTTATTCTAAATGAAAATTGAGTTCCAGAATATTTTCTAACAGGCTCTTGTTTGCGAAAGGAGCCTTTTAAAATACTTTCTGTATGGAATTTTCTTTAAAAGATATTTGTATACTGTGGTGCGTCCCCTGTGTTCTTTTTAATTATAAGTGTATTAAAGTGTTCTACTTAAATTTGGCTTGAGATATACCCTTAAAGTTAAAAAATATAATTTTTGATGGTTTATTTTATATGGAAAGTGTTCTAGATTATATAAATATGATTTAAGATTATATATTTTACTTAATAAATAATATAGGTTTACTTAAATAAAGCTTGTCCCCACAAAACAGCTGTTTTGCAAAGGGGACTCCAAACAATAGATGCATGTTTCAACTTTGATCTTACATAGAAAGTATACACTATTTTTAAAGTATGCGGATCAGTGAAATCGGAATAATTTCTTCTAATAAACGATAGTATAGACAAAAACTTTAGGGATAATATAATTTATATGCGAGGTAAAAGTCAGTGCCGCATCAAAAACAACATCTTAATCCATTTTACTTTCAGTAGTGAGGAGTCTGTAATCACCAATTTTGAAAATCAGTTGAATTGGATTACGAGATCTTGAAAATGAAATATGGGCACATTTTGATAGATTTAATGGAAGTTTATTTAGGGAACACCAGTCAAGAAAATTATTTAAATCGTTCTGAAGATCTAGAGCCTCACAAATATTAGTAATTTTGTGATCATCTGCATATAAAAGAAAATGTACTTTTTTAAAACAGTTAGAAATATCATTTATAAATAAATTAAACAACAATGATCCTAAAATACTACCCTTCGGCACGCCAGATGTTTGGAAATATGAAAGAGATTCATAACCGCTAATAACGACTTTACACATTCTGTTTGATAAATACGATTTTAACCACTTTAACATCAAGAAATGAAATCCCATAGATTGCAACTTAGCACAAAAATTCATAAAAGATTCAAATCTTTGGTTGCAAATTTTCATCATTCAAAAGAATATGCGGTGCACAATATTGGGGACGGACATAGATTCTTCTAGCGCGTATTGAGTATTTGTAGTTTTGACTTCCGAAGGTGGTCCAAATTAAAAAAAATGTATAAAAATCGCTAAAGTTTGTAAGAGTAGCACGAATTTACAATTTACCACTATGCCATTTACAATGTTTTAAATTATGTCCTGATTCTTACAAAAGGCACAATTCAATAACTTCAGACTTTCCAGTAAAATTTTGTTTTCAAATTGTGAGCAACCGTTATTATGTACCGATTTTCTTGTATTTCCAGATATATATTGCGATTAACTTCTAAATTAGTCTTTTTGCATATTTTTTTTTTTTTTGTCTTTAATAATCATACATTCTTGAAATCATTATATTTTTATAAATTTTATGTTTAGTTTTTATTACGTGTTTTTTTTTTTTTTTTAATTTATATTTTGAGCAGAATTAAATCTAATAGATAAACTGTTGCATATTGTAATTGGAATATTTGCTTATAATTGGCCGGAAGACTTTAAATTAAAAACCAAATAAATAAATAAAAATAAATAAATTCTGAAATTTGATTATATTTAAATTACAAAACGATACACACAACTCACGAGTCATATATTAGAAGCGACATTTTACGCCTCACAGTTGACAAACTATACGAGTATATATTTTTTTAGTTGTGGAAGGGATTTTTGAGTGCATGTTCGCTTCGAGTGCGACTCCTTTCTAAAATCGAATAATATACGAGTATTTTTGAAACATTTCGGCAGAAACCAAATTTTAATTAAGGAATTTGTGCATTTTTCCCCACTTTGACTTAATTGATAAAATTGGGTGAATGTAATTGTGTATTGTCAAATCAAATTTTTCATTTATCATATTACTCTTGCAAGTTTTGACGTCTTTATTAGTTAATCCCACAAAATTCAGAGTATTTTTCTACAGCGTTTACTTTACAATTTTTCTGTCTCAAAACAAAACAGCACAATATGCAAATATCATTATTTTGTACTCTTCGGTCCGAAATTAGTTTAGCCCTGGGGCTAGCGCAAATTTTGACAATTATAATTTGATACGAAAAATGTGCAGCATTTAAAGTGCTATCAAATTGAATCATTTGGTTAAAAAATCAAAATTCAAAGCTCAGCACATACAGTTGCGCTTATGTGACTACCTGCGTCATAGGCAACCAAATCGATTTGGAAAACGGGAAGCGCATATTCTGCTTGGTAACCAAAAACGTTATTTAAAATAAATCCATAAAATAAAAATAGAGTGTGTTAAATAAAATTATCAGCCTGGCAATAAATCCGCCAAAAATCAAATCTTTACAATCAAAACACATGAGAGATACGTTTCAACTTTCCTGCTTAGCTACAACCATAAGAAAAATGACAAACAAACAGAATATAATAATAAAAATTAAACCACAGACGTAATTTCAAAATAAAATAAAATAAAAACTTTATTGAAATATTGGATTAACTTAATAGCTCAAAGTCCATGTTCAAATGCTATATTTAAGGTTACTTAAAGAACGAACCATAAATCTGCCTTATGATTTATTTTTGCACTAAGTCATAATTGTAGTTTATGACTTTTTTTTGATAATTTTCGTCAGATGTCAATATTTTTGCATTGCAAAGGAACCTCGTATATAGTTTTCAACACGCACAAAGTAAATGTATTTACCTTTAGAGGTTCACATTGAATTTCTATCTCTATAATTTAAGGGAATCCTGACTATTTTTTATTCCTGTAATCTTGATAAATCTACGTGGGAATTCCTTACTAATGATTTGAGATCAGAGTTTGGAAAAAGTGAGCGATAGTAAAAGCTTTTTAAACTAAAAATACTCGTAGAATGCGTGCAAGCTCACTAAGTGTAAGAAATGTTTTTTTGAAATGACCGCAAAATCTTGGATAATGATTAAGTTTCCCACAAACATTGGGTTAATAATAATTTATTGACAGTTTGAAGAACGTTTTTACTATGAAAATTTGATTATTAAACCTTCAATAATTATTTATATTAAATGCGGCCCCTTGTTTTTACGCCAGATAGTTTATATCTATTTTCAAACCATTTAGTATTGAAACGAAACTGTAAATGAAAGTTTTTTATAAATGAAGAATTCGAAATTACCTTCAGTTCTTCTATGTTGATTTCTGTTCTGAAAATATTTCGAAAAAGTGAACTTTCTAGATGGACATTCTTGGGGGCCTTTAGGAAGATTTATTTGAAAAAATAAGAATATTTGGTGATTTCGCTCTTCGTACTAGTCGCCTGGACGTTATGAAGATTATTTTCAAGCCCATCATTTCTTTGATGGTTTCTTATGCTGCAGTTTTGCTCAAAAAATACAATTTTATTTTGTCATTTTTTATGGTATTCTCTCCAGATCGCCTCGCATCATCCTCATCCTTTTCAGTCTCCCATATAGAGAATTTCTCAAGAATTTTTCTCTTTAACTAATATCTACGATTACATTCTGAAACATGAGTTTGTGTTTGAAGTATGAACATAGCATTAGTAAAATATAGCCATTTTGGAAATTTTCGAAATAAGAGATACATTTATTTATTTTGTTTTTATAATTTTTTGTTGTTTTATTTGTCATCGCGAACTTAATATTGTGAGATTTTATGGTTAGCATGGAGAAAAAAGGACGTTTTGAACACAAACAACTCAATAGAATATTTTCTCTTTGACTCACTGATTGCATTTACAAATTTAAATGGTGTAAAAATCGGTCTCCAATCATAGTTGTATCTCTACAATCTCTGAAAGATTTCTCGCAGTTGAACTGGTTTACTTTGGCTTTCAGTAGCTTAATCTGTGTTCATATGAAGTGGTCATAAAATACTTATATCTCATACCTTTAACGTCAATCAAATTATTAGTGTTGGAGATCCGTACTAGCAATTTTGTCCGTCTTAATTTCATAGCGACAATTAATTGCAGTTTATATTAGTAATTTTTTTATTATTCCCGATGACCGATTTATAATAATCGAAACTGTACTTTGAAATTTACATAGTGTGAATTTTCCATAAATTTATGGTAGATTCTGAAATTGTTTCAAATATAAAAGAGATTGGTAAACGTATTCATACTGAACATCTGATATTCGTATAGAAAAACAGCTGTTTTGTGGAAATCAAGTTCATGAAATCCAAAAATCTACTGTAGGAGCATCAGCAAATTTTATTCATGACGTTTTCAAAATGTCACTAACAAAACACTTTACAATTTTAATCCAGAGTTATCTGTTCATCATATTTTTTCTGCAAAAAGCAGCTAATAATTGTCCAATGACACACGATTTAAGGGAGCACCAACCTTTCCAGATAGTGATTTTTGTAAATATTATTAGTTGAAACAAAGTTTCGATTGAAAGTGAATTGCAGCGCATAGTAATTACGATAGATTTTGAAGTTTACATTATTTCAGTGTCATTCAATTGTAATATTTTGCGTTCGATAAAATTAGAAAATTGCATGACTACACATCATATTTTAACTTGAAGTGTGGTCTTGATGTTAATTAATGCAGTGGATTAAGTGGCATTTTCAAATAGATATTTTATATTACAATGAATATAACAACGAAATGGGTTCACCCGGAAAAATAAGTTTTTGTGAACGTTTAATAGTAAGAATTTTAAAATGACGGGTGTCAAAGAAAATTGAGGAAATTATCCACTTAATTATTTTACGTGAATTAGTATATATACACTATCACGCATCAATGTCAGGGAATCACTACTTTTTGGTTGCAAATATAACAGCTGTTCAACTGCTGATTAAACACTTAGATACCGTACTGAAGAAATATTGTGGACACAGGGGATACTACGATTTGACAACGCAGTGTTGTAGCTTTCTCTTAGGATTTCCACAAATAATCATTATAAACAAAAAATGTATTGATTTACCATACAAACGCTATAAGTTATATGGAAGTCAAGTATTACTTAATGAAATCAAGTATTACTTTATGATTATGATTGCCACATAACTTATACTAGATAAAACGAGTCTAGTAAAATCAAACTTTTGTCGAATATGGGCATTTGCAAATTAGCGAACAACAAATTGTTCGTTAAAAATCACATAATTAAAAACAAAAATTTATTTCTGTACCAGTTCTGCTCATTTGTGTTACGATTTATATAGTATTATCTAGGCATTATAAAAATTAATTCTCAATTCAAAAAGTTGTTCAAAATGTTATCTTGGTTGTTTTAATCCTGTTTGTAGTGTTTAAGGGGCACCTTATTGTTGAATCTGAAGCATCCAAAAAATCTGCCCTGAATGCTGAAACTACCAACACGCAATGAAAAAGTGCTGAGGTATAACTCAACTTTTTTGAAGGTTATACTAAGTACTCATGTAGTTATTTACATTTTATGTAAAATGCTTTTAATGTTTAATCATGACAACTAAGTTGGATGAACTTAATCGTTTACAAAACACAAAAAAAAAAAACAAATTTTAATTTGTAAAGCAATGTGTGCCATTGATTGCATGATAATTTCATGAAAGATGTTCTAGCAATCGCATAAATATAAACTTGTTTTAAATATTAGCAATTACATGACGGGGGAGTGTTGCCAGATAAAGTTAAGACAAAGTTGTAGCTTATGGGCCCAGTAAAGATTGCGTTCCGCAGAAACGTGGACAATATAGTTATACCGATTAATCATCAGTTAAGTGGATCTATTGAAAACAGTTTCTTCTTTCACTTCATACATAGAATGTGCTAGTTTTCCAAAGAAAGTTTACATTTTTTTTTAAATATTTTTCAATAATCACACCCATAATTAGAGAGGTCGATTAGACAGTTTCTGAGCTTTTCCGGTATGTATTAGCTACAGTCATATGTAGCCTTTAATTAATGTAAAATTGATGAAAAATTAAGAAAAAAAATCGACCTAAATTATTGTATGAAGAAGACCAATTTGTTTCAATTGTGACACTTGCGACCCATATCGTCGTGTACTTCAAAGACACTATTATGTGTGTCCGATTTTACCCGGTCGAAAATTTGTGTTTTATTAGTATTTAAAAATAATAATCGCTTCCACATATAAGGACAGTCTGTTAAAAAGTTTATAGACTGGTAAGACGCTTACCCCTGTCTACAAATTTTCACTTTTGCGGCTCTTAACCGATAAATAAATGGAACAATTGGTGAAAAATTTGAAAATTCGCCAATAGCGCACCATAATGTAAAGATTTTTTTGTACTAACATTCAGATATATTCAGATTTACAACACGTTATATATCGATTTAGCTTGTTCTTCCTGTCAAACGTGTATTTTTATACAATCATAGTGCCGTGGACGATGTATCGCTCAAGGCTGGATAAATTAGAATTAGAAACAGATTTCCAAATCTACAGAAACATTTTGATGTTGTAATGATAAATTGGACCAATATTAAGTTCACGTGTGAAAAAAAAGAATTATATATTTCAAATCTCCATCGATTTACAAGATATCACTAAAAGAAAATCACATTAGAGCTATTTCACATTCTTACCAAAACTGATAGTTGCTTAATGGCTACCTATTTTTGCATTGAGTAAAGTGCCAATTTTTGTGGTGGAAGTGGTTTCGGAGAAATTTACAAAAGCTGCGATTTTATAATGCAGGAGACCGTGTTGAGATCGTAACTGAGACGTGCCGGAGTCGATGTTATCCTCACATTCAGTCAGCTTACTTGTATTTTATTTTTAGACTCTTTGAAAGCGACCTTTAATGGCAATTCTAAGCTTGAGCAGTTTTTACTAGACATGTCGATTACTCGAAGTGTTCGCCAGCAAATCTAGACAAATGCGGCTAAAAGACAAAAAATGATTGTATCGGGATTTACAACTATTTGCACGACGCAATCATAATGGTGGTCGGCCAAGAACATATCGATTTATGTACATACGAATCTAGCAAAATATTCATTGCGTCAAATAAAACAACTACGCTAATCTTAATTCAATCAAATTGAAACCAACATAGTCCACTTTTTTCACATAGTTGCTTTTGAAACTAATTATTTCAAAGGACACAATTTAATGTCTTAATCGTCCTTCATAAAATATAATTCAACGCTATGATTCAGTGCTGTGAAAGCATAAATATTTGGATTTCATGTGGATTTGTACGTTTCTTTATAAATCTGCTATCGCCATCAAGTGGTTATGACTTCATAAAAAAATAACGTTTTTTTCCTTGGAATCAATCCTAACTATGATTGTGGAACGCAAAGTAATTTGAAGAAAACAAATTAATCTCGCAAATATTACTGCATTAAATAATTATCAAAATTTCAGCTGTCTTGGGTTGAAAATGTGCAGTTTCGAAATTTCTTTTGCTGAGAATTTCAAGGTAAATGTGAACATGTAAAACTATTTCAGATTAGCTTCCGTTATCTCCCGAATTGTATTGTGTATTGATAACCTTGTTATGTTCGCTTACATTATAAATTTAGAAAAAAACAATTGAAATATATGTCTGTCGTCGGTATTCAATAAATTACGAAAAAGGCCGTTCATTTGAAAAGCCGAGATACACAAAATCCAAAAAAATCGGGCTAAAATCAAAAAATAAATATCTGATTGTGAAAACTTGTGTATGAAATTACAATTTATTTCTTTTACTTCAATTGTATAATTTGTATTGATCATATAAAGCCAATAATTGTTAAAATGAATATTATTTAGTTGCTTCTAGTTTTCGTCGATTTCATTTGGTGGCAACGTTGTGTTAACATCTTTCTCAAAAAAACATATTATGGCAACACTGTGATAACAACATTTGAAAGTCAATGATCATTTAAAAACAGAAATCGATCAAAATTAAAAGAAATTGTTTACATTTATTGTTTTAGTAAGCTTTTCATTCAATTTTTTTTTATTTTATTTTTTTTTTCTCTTCGCAAATAAAACCTTGTTGCCAACTCATACTTACGGCCTGTCAATTGAACCGGTTAAATCCCCAAAAGTTTCGAAATTCTAAATGAAAATGAAACGAAATCAATTAATGCCATCAATGGATGTATCTTTATGTACGACAAATAATTTAAATGTACGTTTGTTTTTCTTGACGGTGAAAATGGAGTGAATGAATTAATGTCCCGTTAGAGCAGTTTTTGCTCACATTACAAACATCGAGTATGTCCCAAACAAAACAAAAAGAAGAAAGGCAATAATAATAATGAAATGCAAATTCACTATTAAATCAAACAGTTTGGTGTTTGTACCCAGTTAAAAGACTGTATAGTTGGGGTAATTTTGAACTCATTAATCGAATAACCGAATTAGTGATTTCAATTGAAATTGAATTGAAGGAGGCGATGACACACAGTGTTGCGTTTCGAAGCATCTGCAAAAGTTGTAAATATTTAGTTTTGAAAATTAACGGCTTACGCTTCATATGAAATGTGTAATATCGTAATTAATATAAAGTAAATAAGAAATGTGCTTCCAGTTATCCCCTAATTACCGACTGAATATACGAGTATTACCACCCAGTGTCGGTTAACGAAAATTTAAGCAAATAAGTACTTCATACGTCACTAGGCAGGCAAGCTGCCGGTTTATTCACATTACACTTTGATCGATGTAATTGACTACACTACCCGAAACATTAACGAGTTACTGTTGTTGTTATTATTGTTGTTGTTATGCAAATGATAACAACACAAAAAAAATGACCAGCTACAACAACAAAACGACAACTGAACCTCCATACAAACGATTCGACGATGATGACCAGTGATCGTGAAAATATATGACGACGCTTCCAGCGACAACGTAGACAATCAAACCAGACCATAACAACTACAACAAAAATGTGGCAACAATTTAATTAAAATATATTTGTCAAATATAAACAAATTTTGATTGCTGTGAAAAGTGTCACTTGTTGTGTGCGCACAGCACATATTTTCTCATTTATATATGTGTGTGAATAGAAATTGTCAACTGTAGATATAAATAAAGCTAGTAGATGGGATTTGTTATAAGATTCAATAGAGTGGTTTATTACGTTGTCATACGTACATTTGTTTCTTGCGGTATGGATTCATAGGTATTGTACATTGCACTAATCTAGAATCATAACGGTCGTAAAGATCGTAAGTAGGGCGATAACAAGTGTCCATCATCCTGTCCATACAACGATCATCATCTGCATCTGCTTACAAAGCGGCTGTAGACATTCAGGCGAAAGTCGTGTTCTCTAATAAGTGCTCTCACATCACTGAGATCAACTGTTGGGTATACCTAATTTCAAAATGTCTGGCATCCACAAACATACACAGATTTATGGTCTTTCTGCATACTACTGCATATGGACTTATATAAATGTTTTGTTCTCTTTCTCTAATTTTAATTGTGTGCAGCCTATAAACTTTTTAGAAAAGAAATTATGACTTTTTAACTTAAAAAGACAAATATTAGTTGTGTTTTTGTTTTTTCAAAGTGAAATGAAAATCAGAAATCTAAAGACAAGATTTCCAATATTTGATCAAAAGTACAAAATGACATTTTCGCAAGCAAATTATTTTATTCCTTTTGAACTTGCACAATTTTTTATTAATCAAAAGGAAGTTCTATTAAACATTTGTTAGATAGAATTAACTGTATTTAATAGCTCTTTTGAGGCTAGAATTTAACCGAACATTATCTGAGAAAAATTCCGAATATTTTTTTACCGTATTTTTTTATCGTATGCAAATATTTAAAAAAAGCATATGTTGCGTTTGTTTGCTCTTCATTTATTTATTTTTTATATTTTTAAATAACAATCATTTAGTGTTGAGGTGAATAACCCCTTTCGGATAGAAGATAAATGGTTAGTCCAAAACGTGCTTTCAACTACAATGCGGAATTTATCGTTTAGTTTTTAATCGGTGAGAAAACAGATTTCAGCTTTAAAGTTCTAATATTCGAAAACATATATGAGTATGTACGAATATTTCGAAGAAAAAATTGAGGTTTTAGATTCTATCTAATATAATAAGATTATTTTATGAATTTTACCAGTATATAAGTATAGGCATTCTCAACGACCGTTTACGACTTAAGTCATTTTAAAACCACCTCTGAAAATTTGGTGGTAAAAAAATATCTACTAAAATCTGGTCAAGAGTTTTAATGCCACATTTGATACAATATTCATAAAATGTCAAATGTGAACATTTCCGATTCGACTTTCAATTTTTAAGCGATGTGATTTTTAAGACTATTACGTTTTGTCAAAATAACAAGATTATTTTATGAATTTTATCAATATATATGTATGTAAGTAAAGGTTTTATCAACGACCCTTTAAAATCACCTCTGAAAATTTATGATTTCTTATCTACAATTCAGCGCATTGGTGCTTAATAAATATAATCTAAAATCTGGTCAAGAGTTTTAATGCTACTTTTGATATGATATGAACAGGTGGACATTTCCGATTCGGTTTTTAATTTTTAGGCGATGTGACTATTACGTTTTGCCAAGTTGATAGTACTGAATGGGTTTCCCTTTGAATGAAAGCTGAAAATTTGTATCAACTATTAGAGATTCTTTTTTGTTGTACTTCTATGAAATTATTTCAGAATATTTTTGAGGTGTTTTTTGTTTCTGGTCGCATAATAATGGAAAGTTAATTATTAATTGTAATAATTATTTTTACAAAAATAAAAATCAGAATAAGGTGAACTATTATAAAAATACATATCCACTAAAAATCTAGAAACAACATTTTGATACGAAAATGGATCAGAATGTTCGAAACAACCGGCTCAACAGTACCAATTACGGTTCGTGGTCGCCCAGTTTCTGCAAGATCAGCCGACATTGTGGAGCGTGTTCGTGTTTCAGTTCAGCGAAATCCGCAACAGTCAACACGTAAGAGAAGTCAGTCTTTGGATGTCAAAAGAACAACTTTACGACGAATTTTGAAACGTGATTTGCATTTGAAGATTCAGATTGCTTATAAGATTCAGATAGTTCAAGAATTACAACCCGATGATGCCAATAACCGACTTAACTTTTTCAATTTGATGCTAGAGCGGTTCAACAATTTCAACAACGTGATTTTTAGTAATGAGGCCAATTTTCACCTTAATGGCCATATGAACAAGCAAAATTGTCGGTTTTGGTCCGAGACTAATCCCCGACGCTTGCATGAACGTCCACTTCACAGCCCTAAGCTTGTCGTGTGGGTTGGGATAACGTCAACCTATATTATTGGACCATACTTCTTTGAGGACGAAAGAGGGCATGCGATGACGGTTAGAGCGAACAATTATTGCAACATGCTATCAGACCTTTTGGTGCCAGCTTTGCAAAAACTTCAAGGCAATACCTCGAGGATGTGGTTTCAACAGGATGGGGCCACATGTCATACGGCTAGGGTATCCATAGAGCTGCTGAAAAATGTTTTTCCTGGAAAACTCATTTCGAAAAGGGGGGATATTGAAAGGCCCCCACGTAGCCCCGATCTCTCTCCATGCGATTATTTTCTATAGGGCTAACTCAAATCGGTAGTCTACGAGAATAATCCGACCAATTTAGAGCAGTTGAAGAGGAACATTATTCAGGAAAGTAACAAAATCCGAGAACAACTTTTCAACGAGTTTTCCAAAATTTGCGACTTCGGTTCCAAGAGTGTCAAGTAGCCGAGGGAAGCCATTTGCACAACATTATTTTTAAGAAATTTCCATGCTTCTACTTTTTAAAAATACAAATATATTTTTTTTATGTTTCGTAGTTTTTTTTTAATTGAGTATTTAAACCGCCAACACCCTTATGGCCCACCCTGTATTAGCCAAAAATAATAATAATTATTTTTTGTTATACAAATTATTTATAATATTCATCTCTGTGTTTTACAATAAAAATTAAAAATATTAATTAGAAATGGTGTTTACTTTTCAAAATTACTGAAACAAGTATTGAAAATACTGATACCAACCAAAAAATCAATTTTTTTCTTTCACTTCCATGATCCTGAAAATAAAAATTTATTTTTTTTTTATGAAGCGAAAAATTATTTGATTCCTTTTGAATAAAAAAATCTTGAATACATTAAATTATTCATCTTTTTAGACAATATTCCGTAAGTGAAGGGAGAAGTTCGTAAATGCGCAGAAATATTGACGTTTTAAAGTTTTTGAACTTTATTCTTATGATTAAAAAACAAAAATCAATCTTGATTTTTATTTTGGAATAAATTTTAATCATAATTTTTGTCTTTGATTTTTTTTTTGTTAAAAATCGTCAACAACCGTGATTTGCGGTTCATGTTTTAAAATAATTCATTTCAGCGCAAATTATGTTGGCATCGACATGGATAGTAATTAAAATAATAATTCATTCAAGTTTTGAGAATATTAATTTAGTAGTAATCCAAATTCAGCACTTTTGTATGCGCATATATTTTTATAATTATATTTTTTAATAAGAATAAGTATTTATACGATTTCTTTGCATTATAACACATTTAGAACCATAAATATCATGTAGGATTTAATGGATTTCGAATTTTATAAACAAGCCATTAATAAAAATGAAACATATTTCATATTTCTTGAGCAAATTACCTTTTTGTTAGATTATGTTGAGGTATAATAAGAGCCTGGCTAACATATTGTTCAGCTACTTGTGTTTTTCTTAAAAACACCAACATTAACAATTTTAATTAAGAAGTTTAGTTGGAGTCTCCAATTTTAATTAAGAAGTTTAGTTGGAGTCTCCAGATTACGAGCGGAAGCTAAAAATTTTTGGAGTTTCCGTAAAATGAACTAAACTTTTCATATTGTTTCATCAACGGATTGGGTATATGAAGCAGTTAAAATCAAAAATGTGTAGTCTGCGAAAAAAATTCGCATAGTCGTCTACTGATATCTTTGCAGATTTGGATAAAATTTCGTTTGGGAGTTGAAGGGACGCTAAATTACATTAAAATGCAAATCAAAATTATGTATATTTAGTTGGCACCTAAATCTGACGATGTGTTAGACAATATGAACGATACTTAAACACTAATTTTAACCATTTTCGAATCTTAGTATCTGCCATCGATGATTTTTTTTGTGAAGAAAAAAGAACAAAACCAAATTCTAGTGTATAAAATGATAGTGATTAGATATAACAAACATATCAATAAACAGATCGAATTAAAAATAGATTTGATCGCTGTATTAAAAATGTGTTATTATTATTATTATTGTCTTGTTGTACTAAATCCAGTTCTAAAATCATGTTTGACCATTTAATATCAACGTTTCGACCTTCAGCGACTATAGCATGACAACATTTAGCACGCTCACGTGTTTCTTCTTTATTTGCAAACGATGACGATTTAGATGATTTTATTTATGAGTGCAAAGTATTAAAGATTATGGGTTTCTTAGGGACAAACATCCATAACTATGTCTTATAAAACAAAAATGATGACGCATCTAAAACATTCAATTGAAATCAATTTATAGCATTCGAACTGTCGCTCTGACAAACCACAACAGATACGATCGTTTATTATTGGATCATCTTCGAATAGATTGTGAGGTACATGGAGATACCATGCCTCGTAAAAGTAATTAAAAAACAATTTATTTTATATTGTACTCATTAATGTTTAATATTCAAAATTAAGTTTAGTCGCCAATAGTTTTTTTTTTTATATGCAAAGTGAGAAATCTAATAGTTTCAAATTATCTGTCGGAAATAGTTCTAAACTTTGTGTGACATGCTAGGGAAGAAACTTAGACGACCGAACTGTTTTTTACATGCGACGTCTAACACATAGAAATTTCTATTGTGGTCGCCATCCAATAACAAACAATAGTATCACTTTCTAGAAAAAGATTATAGTCATTGTGATCAGATCATATTCGATGCACTTTAAATCGGGTTTAAATTTGTCACATTAGCAATTCGCATCACTTTTGATACTGATCAACATTCAAAGTAGTCCAAAACGGTTTTTAAAATTCAATCACTTTAACAGAAGAGTGGAAATTTTTTTGAAACTAATCCGGAATTTAGCGCATTTTTAATATGCTTTAAAAATTATGGTAAATATTTTAGCAGGCGGTTTTGTTAATTCGAAATTTCAGAAAAAGATGAAAAAACAAAAACATTATTCAAATTAAATTGTGTTTTTGGGATGTACGGGCTGACTAACTGAATGTTAGCAGTTCGTTGATTTTGTGTTGGAGAATAATTAATCAACATTTCCTTTTTTGGTATTCGGTATTCATGTATATGTAGATATATAAATGCTATAAATGGTTACTACGATAATATATGTATATATCACTAGGTCAATAATTTATGCACACTCTAAATTAACATAACTACATGCAAATTGATTTCACACAAAACATTGTTGTGACGTTTAAAAATACGTCGAAAACGTGTACAAAGTTTGGACATTTCATGTGGACTTAAAGCAATTTGTTAAATTTGTTGTTGGTGATAAAGTAATAATGATTAATATGGTTATTAATATTATTATTATTATTGTTGCTATTGATATTTTTGAATGAAAATATATTGATTTAGCCATTTACAATGTTTTTTTTTTATCAATATTAACAATAGTAGTAAAAATATAGATATTTGTTAATTTGACATTTGAATTTAGTATCAATTAGGGGTTTTGTTGTGCCAAAGAAATAGCTGGTAATTTAAATATGCATATTAAAAAACCATTCAATGCCAAAGAGCTTAATTGCTGTTTTTGTTTTTTTTTTTTTTGCAAAAGAAAATCTTTTTCGTATTGAAGAAGTTCGAATCATTATGGACACGTTTACCATAATTTGAATTTAAAGTATAATTACCTATATATTGGAACTTTATAAATATTTAAAGGTGCTCTGCCATTTGCCGAACTATACAATTTCATGATTATGACGATGATCACCTCATTAGGGTACTAAACCCATACGGTTATTATTTATTATATTACATTATTATACAAAGTCATAAAATTTTCGATATCAAAACTAAAGTTAAATAAAACACACATAAAGCTATGATTTCCATGAAACTTTTGTTTCCTTATAATGCTGGGATCTTGCCATTATATACGGAATACAATGTCATGTAAATGCCCGCCTCTAGATTGGTTGCAGCAATGGATCATTTTGAGATAGTTTTCGAAAAATTCGGGCCCATGACATCTCCAGATCATAATGCGCACCAAACAGTCACTTTTTCGGGATGCAATTTGCTTTTCCACAATCACTTCCGGGCTGTCCGAGCCCCATAATGAGAAATAAGCTTTAAACGTCATCGAAGAAAATTGTATTCGATTGAAATCCCACGTTTGAATCATTACCGTTTTGCCTATTTTTACGTGTTCTTCGGTTGTTAAACGATCCATATCCGTAAATGACAAACCTTTCATTAAATAAATAGCACTTTATATGACAGGTATTTAACAGTTGACAATCTTACCAGACTGGCGGTTTTGAAACCACTGAATGGGCAACCCTGCATTAGTCTGCTTAACTAGATAAATCGCGCAATGCCTCTCAATTTTTTTTGTTTGCCTGCATGATGATGTTGTTTCCAATCACATGTGTGGTAGTCGAAGAAGTGTTTTTGCCATTCAGTGTAGCCGGAACACAAAAACGTAAAATATGCAGCTCTTTAGAATAATATCTCACATTTTTTATGTACATACGTTAGGTTGACCATTGATTGTATGGCAACAAGTTTGTTAAAATTCATGGATTGCGGTCTGTTATTTTGTTACTGTTTTGCAAATATAAATTCCCTTACATGCCGTAAATGGGAGGATCTTTTCACATTCATTGAGCCTACAAGCATCCGTTTTTTAGGCTCCCTAAATGCAACCTGCTGCTTAATGATGATTCCGACGATTCAGTTGGCGAAGCTTTTACTGGATTTTGTTTACTTTACTGTCGATCTTATTAGATTTGTCGATTGCTCGGCTACTCGAAATATTGTGATGTTTGTTATGTCGGAACGATAGTGCTTTACTGTATTTACTATAGTGCCAGACAAAGCTATTAAGTGCAAAAGTAGGGAAATCGGTCAAATTTTATACGTGCCGCATTTAGGGCAAAACTCACTGTTTTAGTATCTTCGGCAGTCCTATGAAATTGTCTGCAAAACCAATATTTTTGCATTTTTGCAGTCGGACGTAAACGCTTTCGAGTAGAGACCTATAAGTTTCCAATAAAGTATAGAATAATATGTCACGTTAATGGTTGCATGGCGAAACAATGGGTCAAATTCAATGAACCGGAGGAAAAATGGAGCAAGTCGACTTTTTCTAGGATGTTGAACTAAAAATTCTACTACAAACGAGTTAAATGTTAATGTTGATTAATCTGTTCTGTTCAGCCCGCTATCGTTTTGCAACCGGTTTTGAGAAAAATGTAGAAATATGATGAAATAGAGAAAGAATAGAAAATTAACTAAATTAGGAAAAATAGGAAGTGATGACCGGCACCAACTATACAGGGTTGCCCATATTCGACGGACCCATCTGGCAACGCCATAA
>JAHXMU010000125.1:2718126-2731361 GCA_019455685.1 Philornis downsi
AGAAACAATTCAATTGCTGCATCAGTCATTTCCCGGTCGTGTTATTTCGTCTAGATCGTGCGATTTAACACCATTAGACTTGTTTCTTTGGGGTTTTTTGACGTCGATGGTTTATGCGAATAAGCTGACCACGGCTGAAGTTTTAAAAGAGGAAATTGGACGCTGCATTAATGAAATACCGCAGCATTTATAAAAAACGGTAATTGAAAATGTCATTAAAAGATGGCGTGTGTGCCAGCAAAGCCGCGGCGGCCATCTGCCCAATGTGTTGTTCCATACATAACCTCATTCTGTCTACTTTACGATATAATAAAGTTTCACGATTTTTTTTAAATATCTGTGTTTAAATCTTGCGTTCTTGTTGGGACACCCTTTAGTACAAAATGAAAATGGAGAAGATTAATTATATGGCTTTGCGATAAGACACAAATTAGACTAACAGGCATCAATGTCAATTATTCTGAATAGCTAAAATTGTTTTATCACCTCAATCACTGCCTTCGTAGTGTATTAAATCGTTTGAAATTAAATGACAATTAAAAATGATTACGATATGACAAGGATTACTAATTAATTAGCCATTTAATTGACACATTTGCACGGAAGTATAAAAGTCCATTATAAAAATTAATATATTTTTAAGTGAAATTTGAATAATATTAACGTCAGTTATAAAGACATGTTGAGAGATGAGTGCGATCGCCTTTCGGGTTGTTGTAAATAAGTATTTTCATCATAATTTTATTTAAGATGAGCGGCTTATTAGTCCACTGCATCCGATCCTAGTGTTGGGGCTGCTAACGACCACTATACTGGTAGTTGAGTTTCAGTAACAGAAGTTACCTATTGGCTTGCCATTTAGGTTTCTCAACTAGTCGCTTTCTCACTTTAGCTACCATCAAACGGATGTCTGATGGCATCACCAGGGAATACTTGCCCGAAGGTCGGAAGTCGTGAGCTGCTTGGGAAATTCTGCAGAGGGATTTGGTTATTCCCAAGTGAATGACAATCAGAGAGCCGAAATTAGAAATTTCCCCATTCCCCATATAAACATATATGTGGGGAATTATGGAAGTATTCTATTATTTATAAATTGTCATATTTTTTTAAATGATAAATTTGATGGCTGTCATCACATCGGCTATAAACCTAATCTATTATATTTTTTGTTCGCTAAAGCATTTTTTAATTGCCAAAATTTGTTTAACCGGCAGCATAAGACGTAGTCAATAGAATTATTAGTTGCTTACCTGTTATCAGCTTTGTTCCCGTATGGAAAATACTTTTGAATACATTTGCGATTTTAAAAAAATGCTCAATAGTGCCAAAGCTCAAATAATTGCTAAAATAAAGCAAGATTCTTCTATTTGTCAAAATATGCAGTAACTCCATGACTACATATGTGTCCCGTTATTTTGAAAGTGACCTAACTCCTGGATTTATAGTTTCGAGTTTTTTAACGTTTCACGTTTGAATACAAAACAATATGTAATATATTTTTATATTGCAAATTGTATTGGATTTATTCCCTCTCAAAACAAAACAATTTTTGGATACAAAACTGATGGTCAACTTCATTCGCTGGCATTGACGTAGTAATAAATTCTTTCGGAGGGGGCTAAATTCATTCATTCTGGGGGAGGGGATAAATTCATTCAACGCACCTATTCTGAAAACCCTGAGGGGTGCTGAAAAAGTTCTGAGAGGGGCGAAACCACTCCAGCACCACCCCTTACTACGTCTATGGTCGTTGGATGCACGAACTTTGAGGCGTTAATAGAATAATCGATAATAATCGATAAATGTTGTATTCGAAACAACTCGATGATAATTTATACATATTAAACCCTTTTATAATAATTATTTTACTCTAGAATTTTAGTAAAGAAAAATTAGAAAAAAAATCGTTAAACTTTTCAATTCCCTGAAAAATCAAAAAGTAGTTAGAATTTGCATTTCGCAAAAATTTGATCAAAAACATTTTCGGAAAAATTATACAATTTAACAACAATTTGTGCACGAATATCAAAGCCAATGGACAAACTGTCCTTTAATAAAAATTGAAATGGAGCAATTTATCAAAACTTCAACTAATTTTTTTTTCTGATTATGAAAGTTTAGCGTCATTAGAGTAGTAAAAAGTAAAACACCGGAACAAACATTTTACAATTAAGCTACTGTTACAATTTTGCACTGTGGACAAAATTTCGTCCATACATAATCTTTTGGGAAAATATTTACTAAATAGCATTACGAAAAATAGCAAAAATGCTAAATCTTAATGAGAACAACAACAAAGCTATTAGAAACATTAATCATGCAATGCAGTCTATTTAAGCATTTCGTATCGATTTGGGTAACCAATAAAAAATATTTAACATTTCAGAGAATTCGCAAATATATAAAGTAAATATGAGCTGGTGGCAGTAGAAGAGCCAAATTCTCGATTTAGCCTAAATCAACATCTCCAAAAAATAAAAGCTGGCATAGGTTGGTTACTGCGTATAAAATCTGACACCATCGGAATAGAATACTTGTGAGAATATTTAACGAACATGTTATTGAGTCCGTTTAAATAACAACATTAAATAATTTAAATACAACTTGAGGCTATGAATTTCCATCAGCAGAATTAAACAAATTTCTACCAAATAATATTGATTGTGCACTTATGTTTACATATCGCTGGGGAATCACGGGTTTATCGCTTACGAAATCCACGTCTTTGGAAGTTTCCATTAGATATGATTGATTACGTTAATTCCCAGAAAACATCCGCAACCTTAGGACAGAAATGTGATTCCATCGAAACAATGACGGCATCAGAATTGACAGACTCGATGAAGTAAACATTTACTTCTTCGAATCGTATATTTAAAACATGAATATGTCAAAATTCAACTTTAGGTTTTCCAGTAAATATGGGGTTATCCATTTTTCGGTTTCAAAAGTAAACTTAAATAAGACACACATAAAGTTATGATTTCGATGAAACTTTTATTTCATTACAATGCTTGGTCTTTGCCATTATACAATATCAATTAAATGACCGCCTCTGGATTGGTTACAACAATGAATCCTTTTAAGGTAGTTTTCAAAAAAATGCGGCCCAATGGCACTTCCAGATCATAATGCAATGGCTTTCCCACAATCACTTCTGGGTTCTCCGCGTCCCTTTTGCGACAATTTTGCTTCTTGACGTAACCACTGGGCGAGAAATGAGCTTCATTGCTCAAGAAAATTTTGTTCAATTAAAAGCTCATGTTGGAATCACCACTTTTGTAGTAAATTTTACCTATTTTTACGCGTTCTTCGGGTGTTAAATGATCCATATTCGTAAATGGAAAACCTTTCACTACATAAAAAAACACTTCAGGTGACAGGTACTTAACAGCTGACAGCTTTGCCAGACCGTCAGTTTCGAAGTCACTGAATGGATAATCCGTTACATCAGAAATTACAAATTCCATTAATGCAACAGAGGGGAACAAATTGCTTTAAACTGCGACCACTTCGACAGCCTATAACAAGGTAATAGAGTGTCATGTGGGTGCACAAGCTTTTCAAGACAACTTACAGGGCTTCAAGCGTTTACATGATGTTTGTCACAGGCAGCGCCTAATGTAAGCGGGGAAAAAATTGTGATGATGAGCATTGCCACACAAATTCGTGTAAAATTGAATTGCTAATTGGTGCCGTTAATCAAAAGGCGATGTAGTATGTTCCAAAACTACTTCCGCAGTGTTGTTTGAAACTTTAAATGAACATTCTGTATAAATGCACAAATTGAAATTGGAAATTTCAAGGCATAAACGAATATTAATTATTTACAATTAAAAACTACTATAAAATAAATTGAATTTTGTTATAAAAAACAAGTCTTTAAAACATATTTGTGGATATTTTTAAAAAGCCTTAAAGCATTTAGAATTTTTTAATAATTATTGAAAATTGTAAAAAGACAATTTTCCCAGACGCCGCTTATTCTATAGGTATAGACTTCAAAATTCCAGGTTTATTTGAAATCTCAGCAAAATGTCAAATTTAAAATGAAGACTGCTGAGACTTTCTGACAAGAAAACTAGAAACATTAATGAAGTTCTTGATGGAATTTTATTTTACTCTTGTCTTCGAAGAATATTTAAGTCTTCTGAACAGCAATCTGTAACAGACATAAATTAACTTTAAACGGAATTTTTAGTAAAACTTAAAAACCATCGCTCGTTAAAGAGACCGAAGTTTGATAATGCGAAATGGTGTAATCAGATTCCATAAATTTTTGAAGACAAAATTTAGTTGTTAGTTTGTAAAACTGAAATACATTCCAAGGAATTGTTCTAGATATTATCTTCGAAGAATGTGTTTCGCTTCAAGAGAAAATTGTTTGAAAAGCAAAAGATGGCGCTGTCCAGGAATTTCCAAAGAGGCAAAGGCTATTAAATATAAATGCCTTGGAAAATACTCGTACACTAAAAGTTTTTATTTTTCTGTTTAATGTTTTTCGATTCGCAAGGGGAACATTTCGAAATCAAGAAAAAAAATGTATGGGAAATTTCCGGAAAATTCTATGTTAAAAAAATCACTTTACAAAGCTATCAGATTACTAAAAATAGTTAATAATTTCCACTTTTATAACTATTAGAAAATTTTCTTGAACTATGTATGCTAACTGTATATGCTCTGCGTTTAAACCTGGTGACCACCAGCTATTTATTATTTTATTATTTTTATTTTTCACTATTTTTTTTTTCAAATCTAAATTGGTACTGCTAAATTAACTCTATCTCCCATTGTGCAGCACTCTGAACTTTAGAGTGGTTGACTCCTTGTGAAAGCATTTTGTGAAGAAATCATCCACCCTCCCAATAATTGCGTTGCTCTGTGTTTTTACCTTGAAAACACCGAAATATATTCGAATTATTAGCAAAATAAACACTACTTAAGTTGACTGTCTAACCTTATTTTTTTTTTTATTGAGAAAACTCTTTATTTCCGCGAAGTTATCGCCTTCACATCAGCAATTACAATTTGTTTTGAACTTAAGATAAATTATATTACGATTCGCTTGAATAGGTTTTGTGTTGTGTGAACATTTTAGTGAGATCATAATCATGTCACCGCAACCCACTGGAAATTTCCGTGAATATTGTAAAATTTAAATTGCACAATTCTATGGTTTACCAGAAACTTTTTGGATAGCATTTATAACATTTAGAAGCAAATTGAGTGTGGATAGATTGTATAAATTATATCTTGGATTCGCTTGAATACGCGCCGTTTTGTACCGAAAATCCTACAGGCCATAAAATATTTATTTAATGGCGTAATTACACACGAAAGCTATGAACGAGTGGTGCAAATCTCAGTTATGACAATAAATGTTTTGTTCTATATCTCGATTGAGTTATATAGGGGGGGATCGCTTTGTGTACTCGGAGATTTTGTTCTGGTTAAATTTTGAAAGAGTCTTTGTTGGGCGCTGTTGTAAAAATTTGATTACTGTTTACTCGATCCAAGTACAACTTCTTTATCTTCTTGTTGCCTATGTTGTTGTATTCTTTTCTGTCACTTGAGCGTAACGGTATAAGTCTATAAAGTCATTTCTTTCTCTTTTTCTCTCTCCCCTTTTTCTCATCTTTACACTTTTAGCCATATCAACGGTCCGGTGACTAAAGCCCTCGAAATTAGAACTGAAAAATTACCAAGTTGAGTTCAAGGCCCTTAGGAAAAATTTCAAAAAAAAAAGAAAGCCTTTTCAATCCCTGTAAACCCCCTACCCCCAATATACTCCAACCAACATAACCTTAACACTACAGAAGATTTTTAAAATTTGTAAAATGTAAACAGATAAGCAAAATATAGAATAATAAGAAACATAAAACACAAAAAAGAAACAACAAAAACCTTATATTCACATTATAAACATTATTATATAGCAGAACACTATAGTTTAGCCATAATTATTAACATTTCAGTATAGTTTAGTCAATTTAGTTGATATTTAACACTTAATTTATATCTATATGAAGTAAGCAAGAGAAACGTGTGTGATATTTCCTAATTTCTGTATCCTTTACAACACAAACTGTATTAATACTGACCTTGTCCACCCACCCGCAAATAAAGTTCTCAGCTAGGTACATTTTCTCGACAGAGAAGCAGACGAAGGCGTAAAAGAGATTATAAACCAATGTTAAACCATTAATTTATCGAAAATTCATTATATAGCTTTGCTTTTGTATTATTACGTTTAGTTTATAACTTAATTTTTGTTTTTTTTTTAATACACCGAAACGCAAACCAAATGTAAACGGAAACAGGAAACCCTATTTTGACTCTCTCCCTTTCTCTCTCTGTGTCTCTCTGTTACTATTTTCCATTTTGTCTCTTGTACATTTTTGTTTTTGCGGTTGTAGTAGTGTCGCGTTACTTTACGTTACGTTACTCTTTGTATGTAAATTGTGTTAGTAGTTTGGTTTGCATGGCAACCAATTGATTAATTAAACAAATTGTTTAGGTAATTTATTATGTTTTTTGTACAATTTGCGGTCGAAACCTAAAGTATTAAGATACATTCCTATTATTTCTAAAAAAAAAAAACACTCACTTTTACCTTTACTTTGTTTTCCCTCTTTTTTCTTGTATAATTATAAAAACTTAATTGTAAAATATAAAAATAGCATAAACACACTGAAAAACAAAAACCAAACTGTTACTACAACAATGCAAGTATAAATTATTTTAATGTTCTTATATAAATTACTTACCCACACACAAACACTTTGTATTATACAACTAAATGCTTAAGATTATAAATTATTAAAATTTATCAATTAAAACAAAACCAAAATATTAAACAAATCCAAACGACAACGATGTCGCTTAACGACGGCAGAGAGATCGCAGCTGAAAGCGAAACACAGCATACCACGAATCATCAGCAGCCCAATCAGCCGACGTTAGAGAGTAATAACAATGACCTTCACAAAAATACCTCCTTTACACCATCGACGACGTCGGCGGAGGCGGCAACGTCACCGTCCACAACAACAACAACAAACTTAGATGCACAATTCCCCAGTCTTATCATCAGCAACCACAGTGATAATCATAGTAACAGTTTAAGTAGAAGAGCACTACATGTGCACACACTAGACATACATGAACAGCCCAATAACAGTAACAGTGACAGTAATAGCAGCAACAGTAGGCCAACTTCACTCACCACAGATCCAACCAAACTAAACTTTACACCACACCAGCACACCAGTGGCAATGGGGTGCCATATGGCCACTACCGCCATACTCTGCCATTTCAATCAAATCTAGGCAACACCACCTCCATTATTACCACCCCCAACAACAACAACAACAACATACCTAGCATACAACAACCTCAAACGCAGGACGACAATTTTAAAGTATTCACAATTTATGGAAATGGTGAGTTGCTTCTCCTTCTTCTACCTTTTGTCGAGATTGCAAAATCTTTTTGTTCTCAAAACGTGTTCCACTTTGTTCTTCTTCTTAATATTGCGTTTTTTTTTCTACTTCTTACACCTATAATTAATTCCTTTATAGTGCTTTGAAATATTCCCGATATTTGTTGTTAAATTTGTTAATTGTTCAGTTGGTATGTGACATTTTGCATATTAATGAGAAATTAGCAATATATATTTGTGTAGTTTCATTGACACAATTCGAATTATTGACAATAAATTGTACAAGAACACACGTTCTATGTTTTAAATTCGCATAACATATTAGTTCGTTAGTTCAGGCTGAAATTCAAATTTCTTGTATTTTACGATTTCTTCGTAAAATTTTTAAAAGAAGCATGAAATCGCACAAAACATGAAAGCGCCTAATTTAGCGGTCAGACTGTAAGATGCCAGGCACATTCATTTAAAATAATGATATCAATTCAGCTGATTTCTTTGGTTCCACTTTCGGAAAGATCGAGTTTTTCACATTCTTACATTTGAATCAATAAGCATAATTTGGAAATACAGATATATTCGTTGTACCGATAATACCGCCTTGGATTAATGGACAGTACTTTACATTTCATTCACATTTTCCTGATCTCATCGGCCTCCTTTGATTTCAGCAAAAAAAAAAAAAATCTGAAAAAATCGGAAATTACGATTACGTACATTTTGAGTACTAGGAAATCAAGGAACTTTCCCGGATTTTCTGACATTTGCGTGGTTTCTGGCATCTCTGTAAGATTATATCCATAATAAATCAACCACACAAAACCAACTGCTAAACGAAATCTAGTAATGCCGCATTCAGGTAAAGAGTCAATGGGAACATTTGGACATTTGCTTATACTTTTCGTGGGAAATAGTTTTTAGTCACAGTTTGGTGTCTTCCGTTATACGAGTATCTTCCCCATCAACAGCTGATTTCTATAAATGAAAAAAGTTGTGGCATTAAGAAAATTTACAGTAGACAAAAAAAAAAAAAGCAGGCAATGTGAACGAGACCTAAATTTTGACATTAGCTGACACCAAACAAAAGTAATATTGTGTTCCTTTAAATTCCGAACCGTTTGACCACTAATCTTTTTTTTTTTCTCTTTGAAGAATCAGCTGTTCTGAGTAACGTAATAGTAGTGATTTGTTTATATAGTGTAATAGTGAATTGTCTATTACCAACACTGAGCTCTATATCACTTATTTTTTATATACTGATGTTTGTAACACACCGAAATATTCCCATTAGACCATAAAAACATATGCCTATCGTCTTACGACCACCTCCGGTTTCGTTTAGCCACCTATCATCTTTCCGTTTACTGTCCATGTAAAGCTTTCAGTGAATGTAAGCAATTGTGAACCGATTACGACTTAATTTAGCAGATAATATTAATTTCAAGCAGCGTCGAAAACTGGTGAAATTGGTGCCCTTTTGTTTGGTATAGGCCCCATACAAATTTGGTTCCCTAACTTGTTTTTTCCGGAAAAATATGCCACCAAGCCTGATTCTTTGCAGCGAAAAAGACAAGTCTGTCATTCGAATTGGTCAAAACTTTGCCACGTCGGTTAAATAATGCTGAATGAATAATAAGAGCACACAATCCATCTTAATATAGCTCCCACAGAAAGCTTTGGTCCTTCGGGACTAGAAGCCACAACATTCAGCTGAATTGGTAAAACTTTTGTCAAATAATACCGTTCCAGGGGACATACTTTTACCCAAATTTGTCACACTATTTCAATAACTTTTGCTAAGTTGATTTGTTTAACTGTATGTCTGACCGATTCACGCTTTCTTACACATCTAAAGCAATACAGCCATGCTTTAATTTACCCAGATTGCTTATTTAGAGCTTAAAGCACCTAAATGTAAAGTGTTTATATTTGGGTTTTACACCTTTACATTCATTGAAACTTATAAGTGGGTCTCCGATAAGGAATAATGAGCTTCAATTCTATATCCAAGGCAACTGTAGTGAAATTAATTTAAAATCAAATACGACGTAATTCAACTTTGATAATAATAATCAACGTCTTTCCTTGGAAACAACAACGCATAATACGGCAATTATTTGAATTCACTGGAATTGTTCGCTTTGCATAGACATTGCTACATCGTTTATTACTGAGTTTATGGACCTAGAGGCTTATGTGTCATTGCTTTTTTCCACGTCGTACAGTTTCAAGAGAAGAGGTTACTTGTATTCACGTTCCCTTATGGGTCTGAGTACATGTGACTCAAACCTTTTCCTACTTCAGACGCGATAAATGCACTAAGTGCTTTAATTGTAATCGCTTCTATGTCTGATGTTTCTGATTGGCATTGACCGAATATAATCCGACTATAGTCTGTTAAAATATATATGTATACCTCTGCAACTTTGTGTCTGTCGTCTTGTTTTCATTGCCCTTTACTCGGCGAAAGATTTTTCTCAGAATGGAATTAATTTCGGTTACCTATAGTAAATGTTTCTCTTTTTGTGTGGACATATTATTATTTTCACAAAAATATGTTTTTGAAATTATTATAAATATATGGTTATTTACATCGAAGTTATTACAAACATATACATACATATGACAACCCTGATTGTGGCTCATTTTTAGCTCTCCAACATTTTTATTATGGTATTTAATGGTTGTGCTACAATCTAATTCAACGCTACAATTGTAGTTAATAATATGTTAAAATTCATTTCAAAACTCGTTTCAATATTTCTGTTGAATTCTTTACCTTTGTCGTTATTTTGTAACAGCTATACAACGATTTCTGAAAATTGTAATTCGACTTATAATTTTATGGCGAAATTTATAATTATGGTCTACAGTATGTAATTATGATCAATACTTCATCCCTCTAGGCTTTTAATTCACCCACAACACAATCTAAAATAAATTCATAATTCATATTTTCATTAATCGAATAAACTAAATCTTAATCTACAAATTCCATTCACCTCATTATCGATTTAACGGAGATTTACCTACAAGTTCTAAGTATTCCAATTCGATGCAGTTCGTAAACACATTTCCCATTAAAATTAGCATGTGAAACTTTAAGCGCACACTTTTACTCATATTTATTTTAGTATTTTATTAAATAGTTTCGTGTACGCCCTCAAACTATATTTGGACTCGAAACAAAAGTTGTTGATCGGTTAAGTTTCGTAATTGATCGGAATCGAAATGAAAATGTTTGCAAATAGCATGATTTTTGGCAAAAATGTGACTGATAAAATTGTTCGAATGTATTTATGATTTTAGCAACATTTCACTATCAAGTATTCAATTCTGATTTCACGCATTCAAACAGAAAGTGAGAAAACGTAATATCGTATTATGATAAATATAATAGCGTTTTCCGTAATCCCATAGCAATAGCAAAGTCAATGTTTGGTGCTAGATTTTAGAAATAAAATATGTGCGTTTTACTTTAAAAAATTAAAAAGTATTAAAACCAATAATATGCTGATTTTTCACGATGAAATTCCATATAAACGAGTATAATGGTCGTGAAATATGAAGCTAAAGTTTCCCATCAAACAGTATTATGTTTTTTCGCGAGGAATCTGGAAAGTGAAATAGTAATAAGGAAAAAAATGCAACTTAGCAAATATATTATCAAATATATTATGACATAAAAATTTCAGCTGTTTCGATTTCAGTGTTGGAAATCAGTACAAGAAAAGCTGGCAATGCCGCTACGTTTTTTTACGAGCAAACAATGTCTCGTGGAATTTTTTCATAGAGAAAAGAACATAATAATCAGATTTAGCGAAAATACGTTTGGCTACTTCATGTTTGGATACTTAATCAGAATCTCGTTAAGGCATACGAGGTGTGTTCAAAAAATAAGATGAATTTTCAAATTTCGCGGTCTACGTACATTCGATTTTCGATTATTATTATTTTTTTAATAAAATAAATGTTGACAGTGGCATACGGTGAGAGTACTCTAAGTCAAAAAAATGTTTACAAGTGGTACAAGCTTTTCACAGAAGGTCGAGAAGATGTGCCCCAGCACATCAACAAGCGATGAAAATGTGGAGAAAGTGAAGAAAATTGTTATGGAGAATCGTCGAATCACAATTAGAGAAGTTGCTGAGGATGTCGGCATATCGGTTGGCTCATGCCATGCAATCTTTTTGGAAATTTTGGGCATGACACGTGTCGTTTCAAAATTGCTGAATTTTGACTAAAAAACAACGTCGTATGACTATCGTTTAGGAATTGTTGAATGACGTCAACGATGATCCAGATTTGCTTAAAAGGATCATAAGTGGTGACGACATCGTGGTATACGACATCGAAACTAAAGCCCAATCGCCCCAATCGAAGAGTCCACCAGAGGCAAGACCAAAAAGCACGGCAAGTTCGATCAAATGTCAAGGTTTTGCTCACTGTTTTCTTTATTACCATGGCGTAATGCATCAGTAGTTCTTACCACAAGGTCGTACGGTCAATAAGGAGTATTATCTTAATGCTATGAGCCGTTTGCGTGAAGTAATACGAAAAAAACGCCCGGAATTGTGGAACAAAGGTTCATGGCTTTTGCATCATGATAATGCACCTGCTCACTCATCTTTATTTGTGGGAGATGATTGGTCAAAAACAACACCGTTATCACGCCACCCTATGTACCAGATTTAATCCCCTACGACTTTTTCCTGTGCCCTAGATTGAAGAGACCCATGAAAGGACGGCGGTTTGCGACGATTGAGGAGACAAAAACCTAATCGCTGAGAGAGCTCAAGAACATACAAAAAAGTGCATATCAGAACTGCTTCGAGGATTGGAAAAAGCGCTGGCACAAGTGTATTATATTTAAGGGGGACTACTTTGAAGGAGATTTAATAGAAATTGATGAGTAAATAAATATTTTTTGAGAAAAATCAAAATTCACCTTTTTTTTTGAACACACTTCGTATATCGGTTTAAAATAAATGCTCCTTTTCTTCTTTACGATTTCTTTCATAATTTCATGGTTCTGGTTTTTATTTAATACTATCGAAATTGTAACAGAAAATTAATTTGTAGACTGCAATTTTTGCCGAACAGGCAATTCTTGTTTGGGGAAAGCAATTGCATAGGTATTTGTGTATTTTAATACCTATTGCGGTCAGAAAATTGTACAGTTTTGAGTTTAAAATAATGTAGAACATTTAAAGATACTTTCAATTGAGTATCCAAACTATTTACAAATAAATATATAAAACAATTTTTTCTTTAAAATTAACATTTTTCATAAAACACATCTAACACCACTACGAAAGAAAATAGTACTTATAAGCAGCATATGGTAAATAATTCCATGCGCCTAAGTTTTCTGATCTCCTTCTTCATTTCATCGCAGCAATTTTTAATGTGGCCTGAAAACCTTGGTGCTTTTGACAGCGTTTTAATACCCTATATTGTTCGCTGTCGAAAACTGTTCGTGTTTACCATCTATTTGCAAAACACAATCATGCCAAAGCAATTACTGAAGGACCAGCTATTGAAGAAAAAAAATCGCAAAATTTCATACTATAAAGTTGGCAACAACAAATTTATACATTGATTGATGGATAGTTATTTTTAACTCCATCAATAATATAGGCAACGTCAGACTGGAAATTAAAACATTATTGCATGCAAATAGTTATTAAAGCGGAGTAATTAACCGATTTTATTGCAAAGTGAATGTTATATGTCTAACATCACGTCACCCAACCTGATTAAATTTAGACAATATGAAGTCACGAAATTTGAAGC
>JAHXMU010000125.1:2741361-2761510 GCA_019455685.1 Philornis downsi
CTCCCTATCCATGTATTCTTGTAAACATGATATAGACAGCAATTGTTGGGCCAGGACCAAATGCTATTGGCAATAAACGAGGTTTATGTATACTTTGTTGTTGGCTGGATCACGTACTAACTAAATTTGAAGTCCATGTTCTCAAATTGCCCTCATTATGCAAATCTCACTCTTAGAATTATAACAAGGATTTTATATTCAGGGCATGTAATTCAATGTGCGTGATGAAACTTTCTGATCTTATCGGCCCATATTTTATTACAGTCACAACCAAATGGATCTGGCAACTTCGGTTTCATAGCTTCCAAAATTCATACTTTTCATTTGAGTTTAGAACATACAGTAACGATGTATGTAATAACGATGAAAATACGGGTTTCGGCCCAAATTACTATAGAAATTCTCTATTCAATATGTTAGTCATTGCTGTAACAGTAGATTTTCCATACGAATTCAGTACTACATAAAGTAATGACAGCGAAAATGTTGAAAACCCCTGAACAATATTCGCACATACATATTTACTGTCAGCATAATTATGCTGAGTGAAAAGATTCATATTGTTTGTATTGACTAAAATGTTGACATTAGCTTAAGTGCCTGTGGCCAATATTTCCGCTAGTCTGAAGCTATTCACAAATTTGACAAATAGTCAAAATATTGACGTTTGCTTTTGTCGTTGTATTCTGTCGCAATTTATGTGCAAATAGGAAAAAGTAGCGATAGAAAAATATATAAAATTTCATAATTTAGTACACATGAGTAATTTTAAAATAGTTTTTATTTTACTTAAACAGAGAAGTACTTAAATATAAAAATACTTGTGGGAAATCATTATACCAGTTTTTTGGAAAAGATGACAAATATCCATTTAAGTAATGAAGCAATCAATTTATTCGTTTATTTTGTAATTTCAAAAAAAAAAGGACTTTTATTTGTCAAAAGTTGGTATTCCTATTTCACATAGCAAGAGCGATATTTTTTTTTTTTTTTTTTTTTTTGCTACACAAAAATGATTTCAACATAATTGACCACAAAATCATATATTTTTTTCACATACAGTTACAGCGAAATTCCAATTCGATGCCAAAGCCAGTGGTTAGACAGCTTTTGTTTAAGTTCCAATTGATGAGAAGTACTCTGTAATACGATTGTTGTTTGGACTACAATGCAGAAACTTTAAAAATATAAATAATTGAAGATTTCTAATCTAATTCGTTTTTATTGAATATGAAATTCCGGAAACTCTCTAACAATTCTCTTTTGTTTCGAGTACATAGTTTGATAATGACATTTATGTTAGTTTGGAATGAGTTTGTGTTTATAAATTTATATTACTATAAATGTTTTATTTTGCGTGGACAATTTCTTTAAATATTTTAAATTTCCTTTCTATTTGTTTCATCCTTCTTTCTTTTTCTACTTTGTGAAATTTCGCTACAGACACCGACAATGACAAATTGTCCGGTTTACCACATTCGACAACTGGTTCATTAAGCTCAATCATCACGACGTCAATAGCATCCTCAGAACCTGATCCAGGAGCGGGCGGTGGCGGCGGCAATGGCGATGGCAACGGCCATGATGGACAAAGCAACGTGGATGAAAAGATGGCCCTCAATCGACCTGGTATAAAGCAAGAAAAATGGACTTCTATACTGCTGCAGGTGTCGATACCGTTCTTCTTGGCCGGTATTGGTACAATCGGTGCTGGTATTGTTTTGGGCCGAGTAGAGGTAAGTTCAGACCACAAATTTACATAAAGACGGGACGGTCCTGCTGATACTACGTTTACTTACTTTTTCGATTATAATGTAGATATAATCCATTTCCACCGTGATATTTATCGGTTGTTGTCTAACAAATAATCGAATTGTTATTTTTGGTCGCTAAACATTTTCAATGACGTTCGAACGAAACCTGACATGCATGCAGTAATGTTTAATTAATATCAAAGTTATCAATCACCAGTAATACGTTAGTATTAGAATTTTTTGTTTAAATATCAATGTAATATTAAAAGTGTTTGAATATACTCTGTATGTGTACATACATTCATTCTAACCTTACATAATACACGATGAGATATTAATTTATATTTGGGATTTATTGATATTCACAAACCACCATTGAAAACCAAAAGTTGTAGATAAACTCGCAATTCGTCAGTACGTGAGAGCCCAAATAACAAGTATTTAGTACAACCTTGATTTTTGAAGTATTTAAATGGGCAAATATTCAACATTAGTTTTGGATCAAAACAATGCATGGATGCAAGCGAGGAGGAGAAAAAGGCGCAATTATTTATACCCCCTCTGCCGGACATTATAGTAGTTAATCGTACCAAGAACAACGGTACATGGAACAATCTGACGGCTGCGGTAAAAGTTGAAATGGTTAACAACTCCATGACCACTAAATTTACTGTAACATTTCTCATAGCATATTATCCTCTCTAAGGCTACGAATATAAAACATCGTCTATCTTCTTTGAAGATAGGCTGGAGAAAGTCATTGTAAGATCTTTGTCAAGAATTGTCGAAAACTGATTTATAGTCGATGAAAGGGTGAGATTTACACCTTGCCCAAAAGTTGAAATAGTATGATTATCTCGCCAGGCGCCGATTTGTCAGATCTAAATATATAATGATATGTTCCAACTTGATTTGATGATAAAAATCCTTCTATTTCACATAATACAATTGAAAGAATCATGCGATGGGTAAAAGATTGATACAACGACGCTGGGTGGTCTACTCTACAGGCAGGCCATCTCATAGTGCTTCGTCCCTGACTGGACTATAATACGTGTGGCAGATAAAAGAAATTTGGTAGATAATTATAGTTACCAACAGTTTCTGCTACCTCCTGTATAAATGGATGATCAATGGGTCTCGACATTGTATCACCCCAACATCATTCTACTGAGTAGCCTGTTTTCGGCCAAATTTGACATGAATTAACATATTCGTAGTCCTCGTTTGAAGGCGAACGTCAGAAGCAACCAATACTTCTCGAAATTTGATTATATTATGTTTATTTATAATATTATATTCCCTTAATTACAACATTTGGATGTATTTACATCACATTCATGATTTAATCGCAAAATACCTTATTGGATTGTTCAATCTCAAGTATTCATTTATTATTTTCTTATAATTTGTTTCGCCTTTAAGCATTAATTTTTTTACAAGAAATAAGTTTTTATAAGTAATTTAAAAATTAACATACAATTGTCCCATAACGTGTTTTTATGCCCGCTTTTTTTATATAAACAATTTTTCGAAAATATCTTCTTTTACGTACTGAAATTGTGCACGTTTTTGAACGCCTTCGTGAAAGAAAATTCCCATGGTGTGAGTAGTTGAGTAGTGCTCATATTTTTTTATTCTAAAGAATTTAAAACATGAAAATCTAAAAAAAAATATTAAAAAAAGCAGGCTGTGAACTGAATATAACACGAGTAGTGTGATTAGGGAAACCTACAGGAAAATATTTTATCGTCGTATACTTTTGTTTTGGAGAATATCAATAACATATTGCGAAACATTTAGAAAACCTTGCCTTTTATCTACATATGTTACATATTGTATTACGAATGAATGAATATTTCATAAAATGTTTCAAAGCTTTCACAAAAAATCTATCAGATTAGGATCGAACTATTTTTCCAAACGCAGGCCTCTCCGCTTTCACCACTGGTAAAAGTATCCATTTCGAACCGTGCAAATATAATTTTGTCTATCGGATCGATTACAAATAATTCAAATAAAATACGAGTTCGTACAAATTTGTACAAATTAGCACAAAAAAGTGTTCGTTTATTCAAAAAAAAAGCGCAACGAGAGAAGAAAATAAGAGAGTAACAGGAAGTTTGGTGCTAGAGAATTTGCTGGCCAAGAAACATCTGATATGCACAAAATTTCACAGTATGCGACAAATTTCCAATACTGAGGTGAATGATTTGCGACAAATCCGGTACCTACACAGAATACACAGAGAGCTACCCTTGAAAGTGTATTTGGGAAATTTTTTGCGGTGAACATTTTCAGCAAGATCATTTGTATCGCTACCTCTCAAATCACATAAATTTGTACATAACAAAATGAATATATATTAGCGGATAAATCACGGCTGCAAACATTTTTCCCGCTACTAACCCGAACCAAGGACTAAAACACCGTGTTAAAAACATGCCAAACCGAACTAAAAGCTGCTTATCATTTTGTAATAGTCCGATCGTGGCACGATTACTAGTGCAACATAATATCGCTCGTATGTTTGTGGTTTCAAGCCTCGATACAGCCACCACCCGTCATTCTTTTAGCGGCGGTCATCTCGATGTGCCGAAGAACATTTCAAATAGTCGAATAATCGAAAAATTTTAATAAAAGACTTGTAAATCTACTCTATAAAATATGTACGAAATAATATTCAAAAGCCAAAAAGCAAAGTTCTACCGGCTTGCATATCATCGGGATTCAATTTCAACAGGAACAATTATATATTTTATAGACATATTTCGGAAAAAAATTGATTTTCAATACAAAGATCTGCAGAGTTAGCTAATGCAAAATATTAATGAGATTTTTCCTCTAATAAAATATAAAAATATACTTGAGTCTCGGCAAAATTACCACAATGTTGACTTAGAAAAAGTTGACTTTCAATACAAAGATCTGCAGAGCGAGCATAGGCAAAATATTAATGAAATTTCTTTTAAATAACAAATAATTACAAGATTTAATTAATTTAGCTTATTTCGAGTTTCGAATTGATAACTTCATGTCGCAAGTCTCTTATTGAAACAACATATACAATTATTTAATGCATATTTACACGGACAATATTTAGAAAGATCCCGACTTAACAGGGTTATTTCAAGTTCTTGGAGAAAGCTTGACGAATTGATAACTTCATGTCGCAAGTCTTTTATTGAAACAACATATAAAATTATTTAATTCATATTTACACGGACATAATTTAGAAGGACCCCGACTTAACAGACTACTTACAATTGTACATTTGTATTCAATACTTACTAATTAATATAATTTTCTTTTCTTCGCAGACATGGAAGGTTTTCAAATCGGTTAGTGAACTATTCATTTTAGTTCCTGCCCTTTTGGGCCTAAAGGGCAATCTGGATATGTGTCTGGCGTCGCGTCTCTCAACTCAGGTGAATTTAGGCAATATGACGTCGCGGGATGAGATTATACGCATGATCGTTGGCAACATAGCATTGGTGCAAGTGCAGGCCACTATAGCATCATTTCTGGTTGCTATGTTTGCTGTTTCTGTGGGCGCCGCCATGGACGGTAACTTCGTGTTTGAACACATAATGTTGCTGACTGCATCCGCGATGTTTACGGCGACATCGTCGTGTTTTGTATTAGATTTTGTATTAGTGGCTGTGATATTATTATCTCAAAAGTACCGATTGAATCCTGACAATTTGGCAACGCCCCTGGCTGCCTCCATAGGTGATGTTGTATCAATTAGTTTGTTATCGTTCATAGCTTCGATGCTTTTCAATCACATTAGTAAGTTGACAATGTAAAGTCTGTAAAGAGGTTGAAATATTTATAATTGTTCCAAAATCTTTGCTTGTTATTTCTGTAGAAACGCATTTATGGATTACGTATGTTATAATCGCCTGTTACCTGGTTCTACTGCCAATGTGGGTCACGGTTGTGCTGAAGAATAAATATACTCGCCCGGTGCTCAAGAGTGGTTGGGTGCCTGTGCTGTCAGCGCTATGTATTAGTGGGTAAGTTTTCAAATGTTAGACCACAAATGTTCTACGCCACATGTGAGGGATCTAGTCAAATTTTATCCAGCGATTGAAAAGGATCATTCTCCTACATTTGAAATAAGGAAAACGTTGATTTTGCTTACATCAAATAAAAACAAAATCCCATATTTGTCGATAAAACAGAAACAGAATGGAATCATAATTAAAGAGAAATTTCATCACACATCCCTTAAATTCTTAATGGGCTTCTACTTCATATCATAACAATTGCTACGGTGAACAACAAAAATAACTTAATATACAACCTCACAGGGAATATATTTGTAATCCGTTTACATTAGACATTAAAAATTGGTCATGCAAAATATTGTAAAGTTGTTACCACGTTTGCTTATAGTGAATTTATGCGATTATCCTTAAAATCCTGAAAACTGGTAACAAAGGCCAATCCATTTTGAAAGAAAAGACAGTGAAACCATCACTAGAACATCACTAGTGAAACCATCGGTTGTCGGTTCAGTTGAGATATCCAAAGAACATTGTTCAGTTTGGCCAAACACGAGTATAGTATTCCATCCGAATACAATTTGGACAACTTGTAGATTTTCCATCTGCAAAAAATTAATAATTCAAAAACAGCCATCTAGAGTTGTAATGTAACCCTACCCTAGCAGAACACATAGATTGTTAATTCGACCAACCCAGCTCTTAATATCGAGACAATGATACCATTAAAGAATAATTTGATAAGTTAACAAAACAAATTGATAATTCGATATAAACTTCATAAATTAACAACTAAATAACCGGCAGATTTGACGATAATTTGTTGACCTGAAAATGTATAATTTAATGTATTCATTGTCAGTCATTTATGATCACACAATCGGTGTACGAGTATTCTAATCATATTGTGTAACTAATATTTTTGTTCCATTTCAGTTTGGGTGGTCTAGTGCTGGATGCTGCCGTTGAAGTCTTCAATGGTTTCGTTGTGTTCCAACCCATTATCAATGGCATTGGTGGCAATTTGGTTTCAGTGCAAGCCAGTAAAATATCCACAATGCTGCATCAAAGTTCAATTATAGGAATTATACCACCACATACTAAGATATTTGAGTGGCCCTGGAAGGCCCTTTTCAGAGGAGGTAATGCGTCACACTAATAATCTAGTTTGAAATCATCACATATTAATTTGAAATTTTTATATCCGAAATTTCAGTGCCCTATGCTAAAACGGCTCGATTGCTAATTTTAATGTCAATTCCTGGCAACATACTCTTCATATTTGCCGCTGACTATATTCACATGTCCAAATCGACAGTTTCAGTGTACTTCGTGTTTTCATATCTGATAGCGAGTTTGGTACAGGTAAGTTTTGACCGTATCTCCTGTCTCAGCTCGTATATTACTAATGACTGCGATTGCTTTTACAATTTCCTAGGTAATGCTCCTATTGTACATTGCCCACATTATTGTGCATGCCATGTGGAAATGGAAGATAGATCCTGATAACTCATCCATTCCATACCTGACGGCTTTGGGTGACTTGCTAGGTTCCAGTCTATTGGCGCTGGCGTTCATTTTCCTGATGTCCATCAACCAAGAATACGGATCCGGGTTACAAGGTTTAAATGCCTCCAATTAAATGATGATAGATAGATCGTTAGTTGCGATCCATAGATCGATCCCACACGCTCCGCTCCTACCTACCACAAGAATGATCCTTTATCGGGATTTAGCCATAGAGATGCATTGTAACTGCATCCATTGGATATGTAGCCATGTAGCCATATTGATGATGCATTGAAGACCAGTGCTTAGATTAGTTTCATTCTCCAGTGTACCTTAATGGATGTAAAGCAAAACAAAAAATCGAGAAATTTAGATTATTATATTATGTGTGTATTTTAATTTATTTTAAATGAAATTAAGCGAGTAATTATGTAAATGTACGAGTATTCAAATTAAGAACAGCAAATCTAAAAAAAACAATTACATAAAGTCCCATTGCCCCCTAATCAACCTATTTACCCCTTAAGTCGTTCCCACTTAGCCCTATGCCCTAAATAAATATGTGTTTATTTAAATTTAGGAAATTTAATTTGATAAAACAAACAAAATTGAAAAAACGTTCAATAAAAAAACTGATGATTTATTCATTAAAAGAAACTGAAAATTGAAAAAAAGAATAGTTTGGAAATTGTTACATTTGAGGGAAAAGGTGATACTTCTTCATTATGCGAAGCAAAATTATTGGCCACAAATAAGAATTTCCCAGCTCGTGCAAGATATACACCAGTTGCATGAAATGTTAACTTCAACGAAGTAAATGGAAATTTGGCTATTTACTTCGAACGGAATCACAACCTCTTTAAAAAATGCATGCAAATTTGAAGTATTGGCTTCAAATGGAATACGCCAATGGAAAATTTCATAAAACAATGTGTAGGGAAGAGCAAATTAATCATTCAATCATCCGTTTAGACATCCAGTGAGATATTTGAAGGCTTGCTATTATGTGAAAAAGCCAAAACCGTGGCAGTCCAAAAAAAAAGAAGAATGCAAATCTATCTATCATCTTTAGCATTGATGTCATCATAGTCGTAAGAAATATTTAAGGTGCAAATAAATGTTGTTCGTGATCACAACTAATTTTTCCCGGTTACAAAACGTTGTAGCCTTAGAGATTCATTTGATTATTTCTTCCACTTTCGTTTCCAAAATATTGTTGACAGAATTATTCTATAGTTGATTCTAACGCTCTATAACTTGTTGGCTAGTATTTTACATCCGCTATCTTCACAAATGATAAACTCATATACGAGCATCTTCCAATGGAGTGATTAATTTTACGTCATCCTTACAAGAAAATGATAACTCGCAATTGGCTTAGTTTTTGTGTATGATATATGGGAACATTATGCATCCTTCATGTGACATCCCAAATAAAGTGAACACGAATCTCTAAGCACAGAAATAGGGGTACAAGTCTACGGCGTAAAAATGTTTTCTTGATAGCAACAAATTTCAATTTTATTGATTCCCCCGAGCTGGGCAAATATCAATTCTTGTTTGCTCAGTTTGCATGCCCAATCTATGAATTTTTTAGTTGTCATGAATTCAAGGATCAGTATTGAGGAACTGGAAAAAAAATGTTACCTCTTAGTCACTTGCAACTGCTGATATTGCGCAGAATATTATATTTTCTAACAAATGGCACATAAAGAAAAAAACTGGATGATTATTCCACTATCCTAATTGATTAGGATAGGATTGATAATTAGTGGATGATTATTCCACTAATTAACTAATTTTTTTTAATTAATAATAAAAAGACAAAATTTGTTTTAAAAAAATTGCGCAATTTTTTTTTCAAAATAAAAAAGAAATAAGAAATTAAATAAAAAATGAAACATTTAAAAAAAAAATGTTAAGAAAGCAACGAAAATAATTTTTTAATTTAAAACGTTTGACAACATATATTTTGAAATCACAACAAAAACAAAAAAACAACTAAAACTGAAAAATTTGAAATTGAATATGTTCCCATTTGGGCGCATGTAATCCTCCTTTTTTGTATTAAACCCCAACCAAAATAGGAATTATTTCCTCGGGAACTGGGCTTTGAAATTTGTTTTAAAATAGCCCCTGTAGTTGTGCAGATGCCGTAATTTCCATTTTAATGATGTGCAATTTTTTGGAAAAATTGCAGAATTACCGATGTATAAGAGGAATTTAGATACATTATTTTTTATTCGAGTCTTAAAACGTGCTTGTGGAAGCGATTTTTTTAATAACTTCTGTAGAAAAGATATCGCCGACAGATCTTAGGGATAGTAAATCTAAGTCTATGCCCACTTTATCCGTCGTAAAATTCAAAGATGTTGAAATTACCGCTAAATTTAAAATACTTTGTGGAACATACAAAATAGAAGCAAAAAAAGTTGACTGCCGAATTGGAACCTTCTTGTGACGTTAAAATACACTGTGCAATACATTGATTACATAACTTAACATTAACTTTTGCCTTGTCTAAAATTTCGGCAGAGTACCGACTCATAAATTTTAATTGCAAATCAGCGAACGATACAAATTCAGTCTATGTTTTCAATAATATATGCACTTCCAATACAAAAATACCCGAATCTGATATATTTCATGTTCTCTATAGCGTGAATAAAATCAATGGTGTTTTCCAGATTTTTAAATTTTCATTTCATTTCATTTATTGAACAGTCTTGTAATTTAAAACCTTTTGGTCAATATTAAGCAAATTACAAAATGCATAAAATAAATACTACTGGAATTGAAAAACAATAACAAAATATAACTTAGAATATAGCATCAAATTAGCTAGTAACTATTTACTTATAATGCTCAAATTAAAGTGCACTAAAAATAGGCGAATGGAGGGAAATAAAAATAATGAGAAAAATTAAATATTGAATGATATACATATACATATATAGGCCTGCCGAAATTGCAAGTCTTTTTTTTAACCAAGTCAACAATTTTACAGTTACAACTGGTTAGTAAATCACAATATGTGTAAATTTAAATAAATACTACTTTCTTCTTAAAATGTTGGTTACGTCAATCTGATTAGAGTCCAGCTGCAATGATTTTCTCCAAGATGCTTTACGAGTATATTGTCCGGTATAAATGGAGAAATAGATGTAGAGTGGCAATTTTATTTGATAATACAGATTATGCGATTTAATTGGCTTTTTTCTTATTTAAAAAAAGGAATTATAAATGAATCTTGCTTAAATGCTCATAAATTGAACATTTACATTTTTCATACCGGCAGCACATGCATAGCACGCCCAGATTATAATTATTACAAATACAGAAGTCGCATTACTCTCTTAAGCAAATTTTGTTAAGTCGTTACGTTTCCAGTCATAAAGTAAATTTGACAATAAAAAGTCTCGACAAATTTAATTTAAATTTTAAATTATACTTAATTTCAAATTTAAGTTGTTCATATTTAATTTGCTTGTGAAATGTACCTTTGGGTATACGACCACCTATTATTAACTCTAAGTTGACACACATCGTTTGAATTTTAACGAATTTCGTATAACACAAAAATAGTTTCATTGTCAACCATTTCATATCAATTAGCTTTTGTATGTAACTCCGTAGAGATATGTCGTGTTTACAGTACAGTTAGAACAAAGTCTTTATACAGTACCAAGTGGCAGCTACGCGCGGTTGGAGATTTGAGTCTGAAAGCAAAAACAAATTAAATACAAGGAAGGATGCAAAGGCCAAGACGCACCTCGGAATTCCACGATGATGCTGGCGGTGTTCGTCGACAATCCAGGTAAGCACGCATAGCCATGCCAATGTATGAAATCTTATCCAAATAACGGTCTCCCATGTCCTGATATAAGAGCCCAACAAAGATCTACAGCTGCACCATCTCCAAGCGGTGGCGGAACCGCGGTGAAGTTTTCAGCCAGGTGAGTATGCCTGCTTACATGTCTTCCGTTCACAACAACATTCTATTAACATCTTCTGGCAGGCAAAGCCGTATTGCTGTCCTCAACCGGCCTTCGTCATTGGAAAGGACTGCCTGCAGTAATAATGCGTATTTAACCGTTCCCTCATCGACACAACGCGGTGTAACACCCCAAAAGTCGACACCTATCGCTAATAAAATAAATGCTAACCGTGTCCTTTTCACAGCAGAAAAACACCGAACCAATGTTGGAAGTGCCTCTAAGAGTGGGCCTTTGCACAATGACAAGAAGTGGATACAGGAACAGTCGCAACGCATTACGGAGTATTTGCTCAACTATGCCAGCATTGGGGGTCTTAGTTCAGAGTTTCTTAATCGTGGCCTACGCCAAATATCGATTAAACAATTTGTGGCCATTGTTAATTTCTTTCTCGGCTTCATTTGGGGCAAACGCTATGTTGTGGGCAACAATCATGTGGATGATATGATACAGATACTGCAGAAACTCCACTATCCCCATGCTTTGAACAAGTCGTGGTTGAAAACGCCCAACACTCAACATTCCTTTGGCAACGTCATAGTTTTGCTTGACTATCTTATGGACTTTGCGCCTCCGGCCAGAAGTGAAGATGACCAACCCGTCGAGTCTGTGGATTTTTTCGAGTTGCAGGAACCGCAGGAAATGAACACTTCGCGAGCGACAGAGGAGATTTTACAAATACCTGACCTGGAGTTTCAGCAAGAATTGCTGCGCAACTCGGAAGAGGGGTTTATGCTTTGGGATACTCAGATGAATGATGACTTCAGCAATCTGCAAAAGGAAACATGCGATCTGTTAATCCAGAAGATGTGCAATTTCCCAAATGCTGCAGCGATCGACGACGAAATCGTAAAACTACAGATTACTCTCAAGGAATTGGAAGAACAAACGCCGACTGTTGATGTTAAACTAATTAAATCCAAAACAGACAAGGCCAAAAAATTGCATGATCAGCGTACTGAAATAAACCGCCTGGGTGAAATGTACAGAGAGAGCGAACGCGATCTGAAAAGGTTGTACAAAAAGATCTCGGAACTGAGCATAGATGTGGCCGATGCTGAAAGAGAAATTAAACAGTTGGAGGAGGTCATACGAAAACAGCTGTGCAGCGTAGAGGAACGTGACCGTTTGATAACTGAAAAGAACCAAATGGAGCAGATGTTGAAGATTGAGGGAAACACTGTACGTAACCTGGAGGATCGTAACTATCAAAAGCAGGTCCTTTATTCACGTGTCCTCAGACGATTCACCGATCAGGTCGGAACGTTCAACGAGTTCATGAGGGAAATAGCTTTCTCAGACATTCCCGAATGCCGCAAAATTTCTTTAGAGGATCTGCAGTTGCCCTTGCGCCCAGATGAACTACACCTGAAAAAATTATTGCCCCTACTCCAACACATTAAGGAACAGACCGTAAGGTGTATTACTGAGAACAAAGACAAAACTATTAAGATACAACAAAACACTAAAGAGGTGACAAATGAAGTGGATACAAAGTTGGAAACTAAATTAAACTCTTTGCGCTCCTCTAATGTAACAGCTGCAATGCATCTGGAGGAACTTCGCCAACATGTTAATGCAGAAATTACTGGACTTCACTCCAAGGCTCAAAAATTGCAAAACGAATTGTCCACGGCTGATAAATGCATAGAACAGCTGCAACAGCTTATCGAAGGGAAGCTAAATGAAATAACTTTAAAAAAGGAACACAACGAAAAAACTATGCAACAAGCGGAAGAAAAGCACACAAAGTGCTTGGCACAAAGACGGGCCTTTATTGAAGCTTACAGCCAAGCAGTGGAAGCTGCTTTTGGAGGTGGAATTTTGCAAGAGTTGACACAACAGTATGAGCGTCAGGAAAAAGAATTAGAAGAATTCAAAAATTTGTTGTAGTTATTTATTTGTCCTAAAAGGTTTTGTTATGTTAAGGAATACAAATTGCATTAAGACTACAAAGAGAGAATAATCCTTTAAATTAACAAATACACTTTTAAAATTTTTCTTTCAAATGCTTTTAAATTAAAATAATCTAAGATCTACGAGCTCGGTAGTTAAAATTATAATCTCAGGTGTAGCGAATATGCAATATATAGAAACAACCGAGCCTTCATTACTTAGTTTACACATGTGGAAATGGAATAAATAGTAGCAAACACGCCACATCGAAAAGTATCTTGAAGGACACTCCTCGTATAAAAATGTATCAATAAGGACTATTTTCGTATAGAAATGTGTCGGGAAGAATACTTTTCATATAGAAGCGTCCAGAAGAACACTGTTCATATAGAAATGTGTCGAAAGGCATACTATGTGGAAATGTCAGCAGGGACACTTATATAGATGAAAGGGCAACTTTTATGTAGAAAAGTTTCAAGAGGATATATTCCATACGGAATAGTACCTTAAAGAACACTTGCCATATAGAAAATATTCTGAAGGACTTTTCACATAGAAAAATGCCTCAACAAATAAATGTTATTTCTTTTCAAAAATTGAAAACGACTTTTCATACTGAAAAGCGCCTTGAAAGACTTGTCTTGTAGGAAACCTTCTTGGATAGTTGTATTGTATCTCGGACTGTTCACGAAGTTACTTTTCTACATGAAGTCGACGCACCGATCAGGTTGGTTTCCTATATTAAAAGTGAATTCGTTCACGATGCAAAATTCTCCCCAGGCATTTCTATTAAACAATTTTCTTCTAAAAAAGTTAGTTTCTTATATGGCATTTTTCAAGTAGAAAATATTCATGGGTTATATTTGGAAAGTATGTTGGATGATGTTTTCTATAAAGAAATGAACCCTCGTTTTGTAAAAAAAAGAGATCTAATCTAGAAAAGCGTCTTCAGAAGGCCTTCGTCTGCATACATGTCTTTGAAACTATAATTCATTACTAACAATAGTGAGCAAAGATCATAGTGTCGAAAAATGTCTCCATGTTCAGAATGTTCTTGTGTAAGATAACTGTGCTCCATAACAACTAGTCAAATGGAACATTTCTTTCAACATTCTTATCTGTATAAAGACTTTTTTCCAAGAAAAACCTCTATATGAGGAGTCCTTTTCAGGATACTTTTCCATGCACATTTCTGTAAAAAAAGATGTTCTAAGGGATTTCTTTTTTAATTTGTGCGCAATAAAACTTTTCGTATGGCATGCGTTTTCTAAGTATTTTCCACCTACTTATAAGAAGCTTTCTATGGAATTTTTGATACAAACATCTTCTTCCAAGTTTATTTTGTTTTTAAATAACAAATTTAGAATTGAAATAAAAAAAAATTAAATAAAAAATGTGTTACAAAAGCTTTTTGTATAAAAATGTTTTGCAAATGGTTTTTGTGTTTCGATTACAAGTAATGTTCTAGAAAGTACATTTCTGTCGGAAAATTACTAATTTCATAGTAAGAAAATAGTATAATTTACATTTATATCTTCGAAAGTATATGAGGATAGACGTTGTTGACTTTGTTCAGGCTTTCAATTTGTAATATATTTCTGTAATATTTACTAATTTGTATAGACTATCGGCTCTGTTATGAAAGGAAATCATCTATCGTTTATAGGGTTTTATATAGGTAAAAATTAGAGAAAATAAAATACAACATATATGGTTTTTTTTTTGCCATGTTTCTTTGTGGACTTTCTGAATACCTTTAATTTGCAACAGCTTTATAAAGATTTTAAGATGCAAGCCACAATTTATGAAGTTGATCTCTTTGATTCCATTAGATCGCTTAGTAACCGCTAACTTGGAATTCGCTTCGCTTATGTTTATACTATATAAAGAATAGTTTCAAGTTCGTGTAGCGCAAGGTGCAACAATCTACCCCGATCACTCAAAGTTTTTAATATTTGCAATTCTTTGATTTTCACTGATCTTTTAATTGGATGTTGAGTATTTTTTGTGGATGGTATTTCAATTAATTTCAAATACATTTTCGTAATTCTTTAACATCACACAATTTATATACAATCCAATTTTACAATTTTTAACATATATTTTACTCAATTACTATTAAATAAGCACTATTTAATAATTATTGTTTAATAGCATATACATACATAATATTTCAAGCTCATTTATTTACAGAATAATAAAAATATAAAGCAAAATAAAATATCTGAGTGAATCAATGTTTTGTATACTACCCATAGCTCCTGAAAATCGGTTTACATTTGAACTTATTTGATATTTGCCTTCATCGTGACAACTCCAAATCGACAATGAAATTTATTTACGACTCAACCACTTAATAGCTAATCAACGGCCAGTAATTATAATATTTAATTATATTATTATTATATTATTATTGAACAATGGACGGAAATTTTAAAATCTGTTGATCGTTTTCTTCATATTAAAAGTGATCACGAGGATTTTTTTTTTAATGCACATTCAATGTTAAAAAATTCACTGACGGATAATTCCAGCAGCCAAAATCCTCCTACCACTTTTTAGCCAGTTCCTTTTTTGTTGGTTGTTTCTAAAACATCTCAACGCAAAACACTTCCACGTCCACGATGAAAAAATTTATCTGTTCGCTGATTTCCTTCTTGTTACTAGTGTTGATTGGTTTCGTGTACAAATTAACCGATGCTAGTGAAGAGAAATTTTTGCGGATACCACTGTTATTAATATTAATGTAAAAATTAATTACAACATTTGTTTTTGAGTTTTATAATAAAAACTAAAAGTAATTATTGTAAATGATTTTTATTTTTAAAAATCAAAAACAAAAATATTAACTGATTTTTATTTTAGATATCAAAAATAGAAATGATTTTTATTTTAAAAATCAGAAATAGTTATTTTCGATTTTTAATATAAAAGTTAATATAATTATATTTGAATATAAAAAAGAATTAAAAATGTTAATTAAAAATGCAAACGTTCTCCTTAATTAAGCGACAATCCTAAATTTCGCGCAATTCTCCATCTCGGCTTATATAATATAATCAGATTTAGTATATATCATAAGTTCGTGATTCTTTATGTTGCCGCGGTGCTAGAAGAAGAAGGCGAATATAATAAAAAGCGAAACAAAAACATCAAGCAATTGAAAAACTGTCCGAGATGTATTGTATTTAGAAAAAGTTTCCAATAAAAAGTTGTTATAAAATGCTATTATCGCAAAAAGCAGCATAGTAAAGTACCTCTTCGTTTCTCATGCTATTACAACACTTTTACTAAAAAACGTTTCTTTTTCAGTATTTTGTAAGTTTTTAAGTCGACTGTTTTCAGTGCATTTTAATTGTTACTACATAATTTTGCACACCTTATATTCCCAGTCTTATGTTTAGTTTTTTTTTTTTTTTTTGTTTTCTAAATTTCTAGTTGGAATAATATTTATTTCATTATTATGTATTGTATTGTTAAATAAAATTAAATGAAAAATTGTCTTTTAGGACTTACACAATATGGATGTAGGGTTATATGCTTACATGAAGGTGAAAGCTTTATTTGTAGGCCACCTTTTTATGGAAGTAGCACGTTCCAACTTACAGCATAAATTGTATGCAAATGTTGGTCCTTATATCAGGCGCATATATTTAGCTATTACCAATTAAAATTACTTATGAACATCCAAATAAACAAAAATTTACTTCTTCCTCTTTTGCTTTGTCTTATTGGCGTTTAAAGTAAACTATTGTTTACTACTCATTCTAGCACTCGAAATACAATATCTCATATAACAAAAAAATAGTGAATAGAACTGGTCTGAGATAAATATAAATGCCATTAATTTCATAATTACAGGATTTTTAACCAACTTACCTGTATAACTGAACACAACTTTAAGAGGATTACACACTAACAAGTCGATTAGACAAATTTATTCGTATTTGGGGGCAGATTGCTCAAACTTTTTTTTTCCAAAGTTCCTGTTATCATAATATTGTATATATATGTATTAATATTAGATTTACATATCATGAATAATGAAACTGTTCAGGATATTATGGAATATATAATATATTGTTTTACATAGTGGATTACAAATAAATTAATAAATAAACATTCGCCAAATTTTCCAGATAGAATTAAATCCGTCAAACTAATCTGTTAGTGTGTCCTCTTCATTAGAAATGTAATTAAACGAAAAATAAATCCTACTGATTATGCTTAAGACAAACAAATCGCGATCATCACCTAATTGCTATCATTGACAACACCATTCTAACGGTTCCTTATTGTCAACTCTGCAGTTTTTTTCTGTTTCTGCTGCGAACAATGCTCAGCCATTCAGTGTTAACTTTTTGTAATTCAAAGACGTATTCCCAATAAGAAAGGATTCTTTTAACCATTTTTTTAATGTAAGTATACACAAAAAGGACTAAATATATCCTAATAATGTAAACAAAATAGTGGACAATTAAAATAGATATAAATACGTTAATTAAAATAGAAATGAAGTTCTAACTTCTGGATGAAACTGTTTTTAGATTTGTGTTGCAATAACGGCTGTTGTCTTCCATTTCTTTCTGACACCGCCTCTCACTGTTTGTGTGGAATGAGAGAGAAGACAAGACCTTGAAAATTGGCCATTTTTTTTTTTTTAAATAAAGTTCGTCGTCCGAAGTTAGTGTAAACGCTTGAAACGAGAAAAATATTTTGGGGGTCTCGTTGTTGTACAGTTGTGTCTCTCTCTTCTAATTGATTTATTGTTATTTATTGCAGATCTCGATTTCTGTGTGTTATCATAAATTTTCCCTTCCCTTCAAACATCATTGTCTTGGACGTTTTGTAGACCATATCGTCGAGAGCTTATTACGAAAAAATGCAGCAGCGTCAATTTACTTCGGGGAGTCGCCAAGCTCCAGATCCATTTGACCAATTCCTGGAAGAACACCATTACTATCGCAAACACACCGCGCGGGATGCATCCTGTTTGTTTCGCGTGATATCCGAACAAATGTACGATACGCAGCTGCATCATTTGGTCATACGCGAAAAATGCGTCACTTACATGCGCAAGCACCGAAAGTTCTTCGAAGTCCTTGTCGATCGAGACTTTGATGAATATTTGGATGATATGTCGAAGCCCAAGACGTATGGGACATTGTTAGAGCTGCAGGCAGCTGGTTATTTATTTCAGTGAGTACTAACGGAGGTATCTTTAAATAAATGTAAATGGGCTCCTGTCTTGAACGCATAATTCTCTGCTGAAGCTTCTACCACTGCATCTTCTGATAAGTTGCATGACTTTAGAGCATTAATTGGAATGTGTACTGCCGCTATTCTATCAAGAAAGCAAAAGGAAAGGAAGAAGGAATTGCAATAATCCTGCCATAATGGTTGCAAATTCCTGCAATGTATACCTTTCTTTTTATAAAACTACAGAATTTGTAAATGAATTACATGTTCTGTTAATGACATGCATTAATTCAAGTCAAATCAGTCAATGTCAACGAAATTCTGAGAAAGTTTTATATTTCTCTAAAGGCTTGAAAACTTCTGAAATACCGATGCAAAGATGCGATCTTTGCACATTTGAAAATAGTTTCATGACAGAGAATTTGCATAAAGAAAGTTATGAGGCGGTTTTTCGTAGAGAAAGTTAGCTTAGAGAAAATTTCTACAGGAATTTCGTTTGTTTCGTTCATTTAATAATCTTGTAATTTAAAGCCTATTGACCAATATTAAGTAAATTACAAAACACCTAAAATAAATACTATTCCAATTAAAAGTTGAAAATTTAGAAAATAAAATATAACATGAAGTTACTGTTTAAACTATTGACTTATAACGCCCAACTTAAAGCCCACTAAAAATAGACAGAACGAAGGAAAATAGGAATGGAAAAAGTCGCAAGTAGCAAAAGTTTTGTAAAGCATTCCAATTGGTTAACAATTTTACAGTTCGAGACTATGGGGTAAATCACAATATGCATAAACCAAAATAAATACTACCCCAAACTAAATTTAAAAAGTTTAAAATTTATATGCTTGAAATCAACCAATAATAATTAGCAAATATCACTCATAAATGCAGCCATTAAGATGTAAAGGAACGATAAATTAAATTCTAAACTCAATTGGCAATGCATTATAACTACCAGTTATTCTTTTTTTGGCGAATAAACAATTGTCTTCTACGAATGAAAAGACGAAATTTAAGTTTCGTATGGGAAATGCGAACATTCATAATAATGCATAGTTGACGTCTAAAACAACGTGACTAAGATGCTTCTCAAAGCGCGGTTTATCATCTAACAAGACAGTCAAACATTTCATGTCATGCACAAACTGTTTATTAGAACCATTACAAATTACTCGCAAGGACGAGCACAATTCCATGTAGATATTTGATCTGAGAGGCACTTCTCACAGAAAGCTGTCTAGTAAGGCACCTCATACAGAAAACCGCCGCGAAAAAACACTTCCGCGATATATAATAAGCTTGAAACAAACCTTTTCACTTCTTTCAGTCTTAGCTTTTTTTTTTACTTTAACACTCTTAATACAACCATTTTAATTAAACTTTTTTTTTTTTTAATTTAAGGTTTACTAGACAGCATCGCATAATATTTTTAAATATCCCCATATTTTAAGAATTTCTTTCAGTTTTTGAATAGCCAAATATGATATATTTAGAATAAAATGTAGACATATTTCCTCCCATTATTATAATCTAACTTTTTATTTCTTATTTGCGTATTCAAATTTCTAATTTCAGGCGAAACGTCTTCTTGTTCGAACCTTTCAATTTGGGTAATTATTTTAACGAATATCGACCATATTTTAAAGAAGTTTTTCGTGTTTTCTATACGCCTGAAAGACATTTCGATTCTGTTTTCACATCTGAATATATTGAGGATGCTGCCATCTGTCAATGTGAGTCCACTTATCAGGCATTAATATTTTACGGAAAATCTTCATTG
>JAHXMU010000125.1:2761520-2828597 GCA_019455685.1 Philornis downsi
TGATCCGAAACGGTATCAACAGTATCACCACAACCAGAAGTGCGCTGCGGCGTCATTCTATAAGTTGAAACAGTATACGCATCTGGAAAACTTTCGGACACATACCGTGGAATTTTGTACGATGCCGCTGACTGTGGAACATAATGGAGTTGGCGAGACTGGTGATCCCAAGTCGGATGGTGGTCAACGTGTTACTTCTGAAACTAACGAGAATTCTCGCGCAAATTCAAGATCTTCCACCACAAGAATGGATCAAAATAATAACTTAGAGAAACCAGATTCGTCCGATCGCATCAGTGCAAACGAGGATCATCCATGCCCGCCTGCCGCTGGGTATGGCATGCAACATGGGGAAGGTATTTATGACCTGGAACATTATAACCCGGGTGGTGCTATATACGTGCCAGAACTACAAAGTTTTTACCACATGTATCCCTATCCCACGGCGGGAGGGATCGCCGAAGAATACTACGCATACCCTGGATATGATGGAGGAATTCCACCCGTGCCGGCATTTATGCCAGCAGTTAATGGTGTCAATGGTTACTACTATTTTTGCGGTAATGGTACTATTCCGCCTGGAGGTTTTAATCCATACATGGCAGTTCCTCAACCAATGGGCATGCCAGTACTACCCCAAAATGGTGCAGTCTACGCAAATGTTCCCCCATTCCTACCTGGTGGAGGGACATCTAACTGTCCGATGGTTCAAATTACGGGTGCTTTGCCAGCCACCGCCACATCCAATACTGCTCAGAGTACACCATCTCCACGGCCGCAGCAAAGAAATGCAGTAAATCAAACTATGTCAAATACACCGTTAAGTGGACGCATAAATTATGACGCTAAGAAATCTTACAAAGCAAACGGTGTAGATCTGCCACCTGATATAGCCACATTGCGATTTTTCTACAACCTTGGCTTAGATTACTATCAGCAGAAGCAATCGAAGTCCAGCGAGCAAAATGAAGGTGAGTATCAAAGTGCATTGAGGCACATTTAAGATGAACTTCTTTCCGCCAACGCTGCCAACTTACTGCCATTGTAGGAACCAAACCAACAGAAGCTGTTAAGGAAGAATCTGAGCAGATAACAGATGTATCGAATATTAGACTTGACGAAAACGCTAATCAGGTCACAGAGTCAATGAAACCAGATGCAAACAATAACACCGTTATGCCCGATGCCAATGCTGCCACAAACACGGACAAACATGGGGCTAACAATAGGAACGCAACATCATCGAATGTCTCGAATACAGGTGGAAATAAGACCAACCAACGTCGATATAACTCTCGTTATTTCAACTCCAAAGATCGTCAAATGCAACATCAAGCACAACGTAATCATCACATGAACTCAAATACGAACGTCCATGCTTCCTATAACGGTCAGCATTATCATCAGCATCAACATAATCAAAATGCGCGTAACCAAGGCAATCACAGCAGTAATTATAAAAACAACATGGCATCACACGGTAATGGCGGTGGTGGTAATGGTCAACATCAAAGGTCGGCCACACCAAATTCTTCACGAAATTTACAACAACATGGATCTGCATTACAGCAGCCCCATTATTTAGGACCTCATACAGCTGTTATGGCGGAACAAGGCGTTCAAACTTCACCACTTTGTGGATTTGAAGACACCCCACTGGCCCCAATGGGCGGGAATGAATCTCGCAATTGCGCTGTAAGTAGTAGAATATTTTCCAGTATTATCATTAAAATATTTACATCGTCAGCTAAAATAAAAGAATTACGTAAGTAGGGAAAATTCAATCGAATTTTTAATTGCTGCTTACGGCGGTAACAAAAAAAGTTTTAAAAAAACTAATGTTCGCTTGCTTAATCAATTAATCATTTACATTTGGAAATGAGGCATAAAATGTGTTTTAGATTTTTTTTTTTTATTTATTTTTTTTTTTAATATCAAAAATTGTAGTTTAAATACTCGCATGTTAGATATCGATGTATGGTAAGCTTTTTCTGGGGTTCGGAGGCTGAACGATGATGACGATTTTATAAGTTAAGAATTATTATTTCTTTAGTCCTCTTAAGTTACAGTCAAATTTTTCCGAAAATACAGGAGCAACATCTGTTGACCAGTTAAGTTTCTAAATAAATACGGACTCTTAAAGTTTGTTTTTTACTTAGATACTTTGGAATCTAATATAAGCGATATTTCAGATTATGTACAGAATAATTTCCCTAGCTGCAACAACAATGCAGAACAGATAAGTATTATGATACGTTTCTCTATCCCGTCTTTTAGGCGAAACAAAACTATTTGAGTTTCACAAATTCCGCTTCTACGAGAATGGCGTCACGAACAAGAGGAGCGGAATCGTAAAAGTTTTCACGCAAAAATAGTATTTTCTATTTCGGAAACTTTGTCTAATCGGTTATTTGTTTTTTTTTTTATCATTTTTTTTTGCCGACACGATTGCAGTGGAAAGGAAAAGTTAGTAGATCATATTCGTTCGCTTAGCTGTTCTTTGTATATGAATATACACATCCGATTAAAACTTCAAATTCCGCCATGAAATATTTTCGAATAAAGAAACGGTTATGAAGCTTTGTGATAAAGTTCACCTATATTTAGTTTATGTTTAGTTCGTCAAAATCAGTCCAGCTTTTTTGTAAAGCTTGACTGACAAAAATAAGTTTTGAAAGAATGCTCTTATTGTAACGCTACGCTGGCTCTCTGTACAGCTGTTTCGTGTCTGAAATCATATCATTCATTTCGCATTAGAAATAGTTATACAGACAGCCTGGTGCTATTGGCATATCATACTGTCAGAACTTCTTTTCGTCAACCAAACTTCGAAAAAAAGCTAAAATGTTATTCAGTTTGAATAAACAATGTTATTCCTGTGTGCTGGAATATACCATGATCTTTTGTAGATCAGTTTTATTTTAAAACTCAGTAATAACGATTACTTATTAAGTTTTATTTGCTACTTGCAGAGTAATTATAATAATAATTATAAATAATGATTATTTTCTAGTTTTCCTTTTTTTGCTTTGTAATATTGCTCATTCATAAAACTTATTCGAATTTTTTGTACGAGACAGATTATGACAAACAATATCTGATATTATAAATTTGTGTTACTTATATGAAAGATCTATCGAACCATCTAGTAGCTGGTTTCCTCTGAAGTTTCTCTCAAGATAATTGGTGCATTTAAAAAAAAAAGTGAAATAATATTACCTGGGAAAGCGAATGATTTTAGGCCTTAAGGTATGAAGATTGTGGTGGTGGTATAATGTAAATAGAACTCGCGCTGTGGAATGAATCAAACGTAATGATTGTAACAATCAGGAATAAAATTCGGGTAGGTTGCCATAGCCATTTTGCCTGCCTGCAGTAAATAAAATTGTTGTCTATTGTACTTCCTACGTAATGCTTAACAACATTTTAAAAAGGTGACCGCGTTATCATGCATCCTTTGTACCTCCCAAACAAATGACGGATTTAATTCATCTTAGATTCGTATCTTTTATCCAGTTGTGTTTAATCAAATTTTTGGTACACATTAAGGATTTGCTACAGCAGGATCCAGGATCTGGGAATGAAAATAACAAAACTGCAAGATTGCTGTTGGTGGTGCCATCAAACTTTAGGCTTGTAGTCTTGTTTCGTTTCCTTGGTATTTGTAACAAAACGAGCAAAATTTTCTCGGAATAATCAGAGGTCTAATTGCTGCGACTGTGAGGACATTTGAGTTATCACCTTTATTAAATTTATTGTGAGCACAGTTTTGGGAATGATTGGGCTAGATATGTACAAAAAATAATAAAGTTTTGATACAATGATTAGAATACTGTAACTATTACCCACACTTAAACAAATAGACTTTTCACACCCGAATTACAAATCTATGCCGCTTGCGCTGTCCAAGCTCGGATTTATCGTTTCTACAATCTATAGCTTCCATTGATGTTTTCACATATTCTGCACTCCCAACAGAACCTGTTGTTTTATAGTAAATAATTTTTCGTTCTTGACGCCTTAATTTTGTTTTTCCTAAAATTGAAAAATTAATTCAATATTTAGCATTGCTTTATTTTTCGATCTTTAGTATATTCGGTTTTAAGATAATTGATCTATTAGGCATTATTTATTATTGCTAATAGAAATTTTATTCAAAAACTTCTGAAATCGATTATTTCGACAGCTGGGTGTGGATGGGTTAGCTATTTCGATATTCAAAAATATTTTTAGCGCTTTAGCTGTTTGCGATTTTCAGAACATCATCGTGACTTTAAGGGTCTATAACTTCACAAACCAATTGAAAAGATTTTTTCAACCAACAGTACAAGGCAAACATAATTCAATTATCACAAGTTCTTGCCTATGCACGTGTCTATTGGATGTTGGCAAATCATGTCAAAATAATCGATTTTTATTAGCGGTAACAATTAATCGCTAATTTAATTTCATCTGTTATTTAATTTGTTATCATTCAATCTGTTATTAAATTTTTCGTTATGTTATGGAGTAGCCGTAAACCCCAATTAAAGTTATAATTCCGTATTTTAGGACGCAAAACATACAAAGTGAAAAATACGAATAAGTGAAGTAGATTGTAATATTGTTAATCATATTTTTCTGCTATTAAAATACGCAACATTTTTATAACATTAGTATTGTAAAGTTGTATAATGTATTTGTATTGTGTAGAAGATATGTTTATGCTTAAAACTACAATCTACAAAACTAAATGAAATTAATAGACAAATGATCTTAAAACTAAGTCATGAATCAAAATCAATTGAAAAGAATTGGCTGGTTCTTTTTAAATAAATAATTTTAATAAGAGCCGATATAGATATTGGGTCATGTCGTATGTTCCATTCTCGGAAAATTTAAACTTGATGGAAATTTTCTTTCTTATTTAATGTTCTATCCAAGAGAATAAAAAAAAACAAATTATTTATGTCCATAAAGTAAATTAGTTCCCAGATTTTTTTTTTTTGCAAGTGTAATAATCGATAATAAATACCAGAGCATTTTGTAATTCAGTCAGTTATCCAATGATTTGTGTTCTTCAAAACGAAAAGAAAAATAATATCCGAATTCGAAACGAAAAGTTAGCCACTGACTGTCACAAGTTTAATGATTTTTGTTCCAACACTTTCGAAGAAATTAAAACCAAACTAAGGCCGAGCATAATCTTGAAATCTGTTAATATTTCATATCATTTTCATTTCATTTATTGAACAGTCTTGTAATTTAAAGCCTTTTGGCCAATATTAAACAAATTACAAAATGCATAAAATAAATACTACTTGAATTGGAAAACAAAATATAACTTAGAGTATAAAATTAAATTAACTAGTAACTAATTACCTATAACGCTCAAATTGAAGTGCAGCAAAGTAGGCGTTAAGAAGGGAAATAAAATTAATAAAAAAAATTAAATATTGAATGATGTATATGTGTAGGTCAGGCCAAATTGCAAGGTTTTTTTTTTTTTGTTTTTTTAAATGCATAAATTGAAATAAATACTACTCCAAAGTAAATGTAAAAATGTATATAAAATAAAAATTGTTTACATAAAATCATACATTTAATATCAACCAATAAATACACCAATAATTAATAAATATCACTCGTAAATACAAGCATTCAGATGTCAAAGAAGATGTAAGATGTAAAGAATATTCACCTACGTCAACTGCATATGATAGATAAGTCTATTACGAAATATTGTGTATGATACATTTAAATTTCTAAACTCATTTGGCAATGCATTATAGCTACGAGCTACTCTTACATTAAAAGATCGTGCTGTAAGATGGGAAAGTTTGGAGATTTTTCATTAGTAGCAGAGTATATCTCTAAGCAGTACATAATACTTGGCATAACTAGGGCATGAACCAGTTGCTTTTTCACATACAGCGGGAGCGACAAATTAGTTGTGTTTTACTGCCTCAATGCATAGTTAACACTTAAAACAACATGATTAATTTGCTTCTCAAAACGCAGTTTATCATCTAATAAGACTCCGAAACATTTCATGTCATTCACAAACTGTAAATTAGAACCATTATAAACTACTCGCAAATCCCCTTCAGTTTGGTTCGAATAAATCATAGCTTTGGACTTAGAAGAATTGACACAAAGTCTGTTTTCTGACATCCAATCACGTAACCTATCAAGCACATAATTAATTTTCTCCCGAAAAACGTCTAGAAACTGGTAATTCCCTTTAAATAGCAACTGAATATCATCAGCAAAGACATACGGTTTACACAGAGTATTACATTTTGGAAAAAGATCGTTGATGTAAAGAGTGAAGAGAATCGGGCCCAAGACTGAAACTTGTGGCACCCCACTCTTTACGCTGAACACATTACTATATTTACCGTTGGCACAAACTTGTTGCTTCCTTCCTGAAAGGTAGGAGTAAATTAAACTATATTTATTTAACAACCTTGTAATTTAAAGCCTTTTTGACCAATATTAAGCAAATTACAAAATGCGTAAAATAAATACTACTGGAATTAAAAAAAAAAAACAAAAACAAAACAACTTAGAATATAACATCAAATTAGCTGGCAACTTAATATTTACATCTGGTCAAAGTATGTATTTTCACATTTCCCTTAGCCGATGGATGGCTAAGGGTGACTAGTCGTAGCAGGGATGGCTAGTACACGCCACTATTGTACGCACGATCGCAGTCCAATTCATGATGCAGCCATCTATTATTATTTGAGCGGAGGTCGCCTAAATAAGCTTGGTGGAATCTTCAAGTGGCCGAGTAATGGGCAAATCTGGTAGTTGCTTCTCAGACTGACTTTCTGCGGTTTTTGCGCAGATATTACATAGCCAATGTGCTGGCATATATTTCTATTATAGTTGTGTTCTCTACTATAAGCATAAATAACGATTATGTTACTTAGGAAAAGCTTAAACTGGTCCAGCTAACGACAACAGACACCCAAAGCGGAAATATTTTGGGAACCGCTTCAAAAGGAACCTGACTTCATGTTTAGAGTTGCGTGTTTGCAACTTTTTTTTTGCCATTATTCAACAATCGCCTAGTTCAGTTCCCAAATAACCACTAAGTGTTTTCGTTTTTTTACAATAACATGTTTCACTTGATTTTATTGTAATCGTTTTCCAAATCGGAAAATTATGCAATTTTTTTGCACGAGAGTTTCATTTTGCTACATTCTGTTTAGTATGGACCGCTTAGCCATGGTGTTATAAAAATCATATTTCTGTTTTGAACATTGTTAATGTAGAAACATTTTTTAACACCATTTTATTTATTGTTGAAATTTTTTGTTGGATTAGTATTTATTTTCAGAGCAGTATTTATTTTTGGAATAGTTTTTGTTATAATTTTTGCATTTTGTAATTTACTTAACGGTTTCGAATTGTAAGATTGTAAATTAAATTAATTGGAATGTTTTAACTACACAACCTTTGCAACTTGGATTGGCCTCTGTTATTCAATTTTTTTTATTTATGTTTTGTATGTTTCTTAATTTCGTCTATTTTTGGTGCACTAATTTGAAAGTTATATGTTTATAGTTAATAGTTAATTTTATGTTATGTAATATTTTGTTTTTTGTTTTCTAAATTTTCAATTTTTAATTGGAGTAGTATTTATTTTATATATTTTGTAATTTCCTTACAAGAGGCTTCAAATTACAAGATTATTTACAAACAAGATAATCTAGTTAAATAATCAGCACAATCTGCAAGTGAACAATTGGTAAAGCTATCGATTTAATTTTGAATTATCCGGTAAATTGCTGTAATATTTCGCTGGTTTTCGATATGTGAGGACTCATTTATCTCCTGCTTGGACTCGCCTAGCGCCATCTAATTTTGATGTAGCCATTAGAAAGAGATTTATTTTTGCGGCATTGAAATTTTACAACAATTTTTGTAGCCGTTTCACTCTGACCTTATTTTCGGGAAACGTAAATATAACTATGGCAATGCTCTCGAAAATTCTGCGCTCATTTCGTATCATGAGCAGTACATATGAAAGTGCGACAAATAATAATCTTTTACCAAGATTTTGGATATTATTATATTAGTGATTATGTCAATAAATTCTTAACATATTCCAAATTGTTTTAAAGCATATGGAACAATGTAAGAATTATGGCGATATCGAAATCACAATTTTTGTTAAAAAATCCAATACACCGAGAAGAACTTCTTGCCAAACCTACCTAATCGACGTATTATAAGTATACTGTCTCAACTTATATCAAAATGATTTTAGTTATGTGTATGGATATATCTGTTACCAAATTTCTCTGAGCAGCAGAAATAACATGCATGCACGCCTGTAAAGCGATTCAAACGTAACAATGTGTAAAACAGTTTTTTTTTTTTTTTTTTGTTAAATAAGCAGTTTTTTTAATTGAACCGTTTGTCGCGCACCATCAGCATATTTCTTTTATCGCATTTCTGTTGAAGACATTTCCTAGTAATCTAATAATTCCGTTTATGACTGCTACGTTTTGACGAAAAAGTAAATGGATACTTAAAAAAAGACAATATATTTCGTTAATATTGAACAAAAATACTAAGAAGTGGTTTCATTGTTTATTGCATTTGCTTATAAGCCATGATCCAATTTTGGTTTGTTTGCTTCAGACAAATGCATGCACTTTTGATTTTCATGCACCGTAGCAATTTCAAGTTTTTACCACACTTATAGAAAAACACCCACTTACTAAATTTATGCTTCGTAAAGTGATCTAAACTTAAACAAAGTGGTAAAATTGGAACATAAATCCCTCTTTTATTTGTTGGGCTCATTTTTCAATACATTGTGTGTTCGATTCTTCCCTTTGTGTTTATACATTTTTTAGGTTGACGCTGTTAATTTTGGATATGCCATCCGGTTATCTGAACATTTGCAATTTAGAAACTAATTTCGAAAACACCAAAATATGTCATATTATTTTTACCAAGTTTTCATCTCTGACAGTTACGAATCATGATTTTATTTTAAAGTCAGTTATCCATCTATATTAAGTTGTGATAATGTGGAGTCAAATTTATTTAGAAATTGTATTTATTTCTTTTTTAATTTACTTAGCTTTTCTCAAAAAGATTGTTAGATAGTCTCTAATTTGGTAAAATTCCTATGGACCAATGAAAATATTTGTGCCAATTTCTGTTTAATCCATCAATATCTGTCTAGTCTCGCGTGAGGACTGACACTCTCGTCTCTCGTGACTGGCCAATCGATGAAAAATATACGCTCATTTTTACAATAATGCCGATTAAAGTTAAACACTTTCATTTAAAGCAACCAAAAATGAAGGTCTTTCGTTAACTTATATATTTTGTGGAATAAAGGGAAATCTTATCAATAATTTTCACTTCAAGATCTGCACAAGCAATTCAAGAACTGAAAATAATTTTGTATATTCGTATTTATATAACTATATTTTTTATCGTACAGAAACAAAAAAATATTGGTTATAACATAAACAACCAAGTACGGTTTAAAAATGTTAAGGCCCACGTTTCAAATATTTTGTAATTTTATGTCAAGTATGCCATGTTTAAGATATCATAACTAAGGCGATTAAAACCGCAAGCAAAGACCGGTTTACCGATGTAGTCCGTTACTTTGTTTCGACATCTATCTTTACCACTTATTAGTAAGCCAACATTTGGATATTATTTCTGATTAATGTACAAAAAGGAAAATTGATTTTGTAATTTTGAAATAAGCTATTGTGAGATATTATTGATGGCAGAAGTTTCAAAAGTAACCAATTTCAATTTAATTTAATTAGTTTATTCACTCAGGATTGTAATTTTAAGCCCTAAGACCGGTTTGATTAAATTTCTATATTACAACATATCATCTTCTCCACAATTCAATAACAAATACATTATACAACTTTACAATACTAATGTTATAAAAATGTTGTGTATCTTAATAGCAGAAAAATATGATTAACAATATTACAATCTACTTCACTTATTAGAATTTTTCACTTTGTATGTTTTTCGTTCTAAAATGAGGAATTATAACTTTAATTGGAATTTATAGCTACTCCATAATATAGGGTGTCCCGACAAGAACGCAAGATTTAAATTTGGCGCCATTTGAAGTGTCATTGTTTGACATTTAAACAATTGTTATTGTTTGCTAGTAGAAGGTACGAGGTTAGTAAAAATGGAGCACTACACGAATGAACAACGCATTCTCATTGTGAAATTGTTTTATCAAAATGGTGAAAGTTTTGCGGCTACAGTTCGCAAATTGCGATGAATTTGGGGTCACAATAATGCTCCAAAAGAGTCAACTGTAAAGAGATTAATGGATAAATTTGCCAAAACTGGGTCTGTTAGTGATGTAAAGACAACAACACGCCTTCGACCAGGTCGATCTACAGAATATGTCGCAGCTGTACGTGATGATGTCGCTCAAACTCCATCCACCTCAATTCGACACCGAGCTCAGCAAATTGGTGTCTCCAAATCCACTATGTAGCGAATTTTGACGAAAGATTTGCATCTTGATGCATACAAAGTTCAATTGACTCAGGAACTGAAGCCAGCTGACCATGGACAGCGAAGGGAGTTCGTTAATTGGGTATTGGAGAGACAACATGAAAATGCTGATTTTGCCGATAAAATCATCTTCAGTGACTACGCCCATTTCCATCTTGATGGCTTCGTCAATAGGCAGAATTGTCGCATTTGGGGTGAGGAAAACCCTCGAGTGATTCACGAGAAGCAAATGCATCCTCAACATGTCACTGTGTGGTGTGGCTTTTGGGCTGGAGTAATCACTGGACCTTTTTTTTAAGGAAAATGAGTCATGTCCAGCTCAAACAGTCAATGGTGTTCGGTATCGTGAAATGATAACCAATTTTCTCGTGCCTAGAATTGAAGAAATGAATGTGTAGGGCATGCGGTTTCAACAAGACGGCTCCACTATAATACAGCCAGAGAAACAATTCAATTGCTGCATCAGTCATTTAAATTTTGCGTTCTTGTTGGGACACCCTTTATATAATAAGTTTAGCGATAATCATTTCCCCATTCAGAATAAAAAAAAGATGGACAGCAAACTATCTGATGACAATATGCATATATCAAAGAAATAAAAGGACTCAAGCGGATAATTATAGATGAGGAATATCATTGAAATACGCAAGAAGTCTCTTTTGTAAGTGTTTTGGGATGAAGAAAAAATTTTTAATGTGTTTGGAAGTTTGTTAAACTACTTCCTGGCTACTCTTACTTGGAAAGATCTGCTCATATAATATATTGTGTTATGAATAACGAATTGATTAGTGCGAATTGATCGAGTAAATTTAAATAATTCTACAAGAAATTATAATTTTTGATAGAATTAAAAAATAAAAGCAGCGAACGAATAACTACAAAATTACGAAAAGAATAACCTAGAAATTGTATCACAAACGGAGACACGTGCACAACTCGACGAAGACAGAACACATAACGTATAGCACGATTGAAGGACAACTGGATTTTCGTTATATTGCTTTTAACTGTACCCGCATATATTTCGATACAATAATTTATATGCGACATTGTTAAACCATGTACTATTTTTCGTTTAACATGAAGCTGAATTATTAAATCGGAATTATATAACCGCCGAAGGATGGTCATGTTCACGCGTTTAGGATTTTAAAATTGTTTTCTTGAAGTTATCTCTGCTGGTTGCAGTTAGTATAAAATGTATCTCAGTACGATTTTTTCAGGAGCTTTACTAAATTGACATTTTCAGGATACCTCAGAGGTGCACATTTGCTAAAATTTCGGAAACCTTCCTTTGAGATACCATATAATTAGAGTCGACATGTAAGTAGCATCTGAGAGTTCATTTGGAGTCTGGTGTACTTTGTCTCTAATAAATTTTAGTGTCAAAAAATAATGTGCTCGGAAACAAATCTTTAATGTCATTAAATTTCATTGCATTAAATCTCCATATCCCTTTAGAAACAATACTGAAATATAATGCCTCTCAGTCAAAATGGGTAAAAATACAGCTTCTTTTAAATTTTTTAACGTAATATTTACCAAAGTAGAACCAATTTAGAAGTTTCCGACAGTATTATTTCTTATAAGCTGTCCTTACATTGAATTTTTAAAATGCCTGGGAAGTCATCATGTTTCGCGTTTTCCTAATTCAATTATATGTATTTGCGAGTAAAGAATTTTAAATTTGTGTGCTTCACTAAATAAAAATACTGCACTTTCAGTGGGGCAAGGCAATTTTTCTAAATGGTTGCACCATGACATTTCTTTTTCGGAAAAGAAATTATCTTAGAGGGCAAATACAACACTTTTGCACTCTTGGAGACCAGCATTTTTAGAAAGGAGAATATCGGAATGTGTACCTTAAAATCCGAAACTATTTTTTAAACTTTTGTCAAACATCAAAACGTGGTAAATTCCTATCGCTTCAAAATCTCAATACTTTTAATATATGGAGGTAGATAAGTGAAGAGAAACTTGTTAAACTTCTAAATCGATTGCGATGACTAACTACACCGTTTCCAATTGCAATTCAAAAATAACAATTTTGAATTCAAAAATAATAAATAATTTTTTCCAATTTAATATTTGCTAAATGTCTTTCTTTTAACTTTTTTTCATTAATCATGTATAACTTGTTGACTATTTTTGCTATGACAAAGCGAAATATTAATCTTTCTGAGATTTCATTTTGAAATGTGTTTGCAAACAATAGAGGCTATTTGCAAATACAGTTTTATCCATTTAGTGGTTTCAAAACCGCTGGTCTGGTAAGGCTGTCAGCTGTTAAATAACTGTCCTCTGTAGTGTTATTTATTTAGTGGAAGGTTTGTTAGTTATGAATATAGATCTTTTAACAACCGAAGAACGCATGAAAATAGTTAAAAACAAAAAACAGGTTGTCCGTCGGGGAGGTATACTACTTTGTTTTGCCGCCAATTTGGTAAACATGAGTCTTGACAGTTCATATTTGGCAGTCGTGAAGTGGAGACGTTGCAAATTTATTATGGAAAAATATTCGATAAACCAACGTGTTTTAGTCTGTAAAACATTCTATCAAAATGGATGGATGTTACAGCTCGTCCATGACAACCGCGATTTCCATGAAAAAACCATAATGAGTGACGAGGCATATTTTTATTTGAATGGACAGAACAGAATAGTCGATTCTAGGCAATGGAATACCCTCAAATTATTCATCAGTCACCTTTGCATCCATTAAAAGTGACAATCTGGTGTGCAATTTGGTCAGGAGGAACCATTGAACCTTATTTCGTTGAAACTGAAAACGGCGTAACGGTAACTGTTAATGGGGAGCGATATCGTGATATGACGCCACAACTGCATGCTTTGGGCTTGATTAACATGTGGTATCAACAGGACGGTGCCACATCGCATACAGTCAGGATTACAATGGAATTACTGCGAGACCTCTTTCCACAACAAGTTATTTCTTCAAGAAATGGTGATGTTGATCCACGATCGCCTGATTTGATTGGTCCGGATTTCTTTTTGTGGGGATAGCTGAAAAGCATGGTTTATGCAAACAAACCAGAAACGTTTGAGCAACTCAAACAAAATATGCGTGATGAAATTAATGAAATACCGCGTGAAATATGTGAGAATGTAATGAAAAATGTGATCAAAAGGGCTCGCATTTGTGAGGCTAACAGAGGCGGACATACATACTTACATCTGATATTGTATTCCATATATAATTGCCGACATTAAATAACACGTTTATCAATATAAGATCCATTCTCTTTCATGTAATCAAAAATTACAAACAAACAAATTAGTATACTTTCCCGACGGACACTCTGTAGTTACTACAACAAAAGTGGTGATTCAAACGTGAACTTTGAATCAAACAAAATTTTCTTCAGGGATGAAGATCATTTCTCGCTCAGTGGTTGCATCAACAAGCAAAATTGTCGCATATGGGGCTCAGAGCACCCAGAAGTGATTGTGGAAAAGCCATTGCATCCGGAAACAGTGACTGTTTGGTGCGCATTATGGTCTGGAGGTATCATTGGGTCGTGTTTTTTCGAAAATGATGCTGGAGGAACCTCAAAAGGAACCAGTTCAGAAGGGGTCTTTGAAATGACATCGTATTTTGTCCATAATGGCCAGAGCCAAGCATTATAATGAAATAAAAGTTTCATCAAAATCAAGGTTTTGTGTGTGTTTTATTTAACTTTATTCTGAAACCGAGAAATGAGTAACCCTATATAATACAAAGCCTATTTAATGTGCACTTTTGGAGTTGTTCAGATCTAAAGAATATTCCGTTGTGCCCAATGCATTATTGCTACATAAGATAAACAGCTTTCCTAAGCGTTTAAATGATACTAAGATTTGCATCAATATATCTCAATATAAAATGTTTCCAAAATTTAACTTGAATATTTTGCAATGCATGACGAATTTTAATATAGCTTATGCATACTTTTGCTCTATAACATACCAATATTATTGTAGTATTGTAGTATATAATATGTAAATTGAAAATCACGTAAGTCTGAAAGTTTCGGTTGAGAAACGTGTAGAAGTTTTTTAATTTTACCATGAATTATTGATTATATTTCAAACACAAATGCTCCACATCTAAGTCATGTTAATAATTGTTGTATAATCATTGCGCAGACTCCAACCACAAAAAATGCACATCTAAGTGCGGTTTCATATGGTGGCGATCAAAATGCTGAGGGGCTATGTGGCGGCCCAGTCGCCGTTCCATTTGCGGCTGGCGGTGTTTATGTACCATTGCCTATGTCTGCAGCTCCGGGTCCATCAGCACCATATGGCCTCTTCGCGCAGCCACCGCCAGGATATCCGACGTCTTCAAATCACCCGAATTTTGTGAATGGCCCGATGCATATGGGACCTCCGCCACCATCCATGCCCGTTGTGGCTAGTTCAGCAAATGGCTCTGGTTCGGACGGCATGGACAACAATGGCAGCAACTCCTCCGACATGATGGTAGCTAATGGTGGTTTAATTAATGTCGGGAACGGAATTGCTCCACCACTGCAATGTACCAGTTATCCTCCACCGCCCATGTCGTACTACTATGCTCCTGGGGGTGCGGCGATACCACCTCCTCCACCACCTAATGTCACCAACAATAGTGGTGCAAATGGCAATACTGGTGTCCATTTAATAGCTCAGATGGGTCCATCAACTCCAACAAATAATAATATTAATATGCCGCAATCCTATCAGCACCCGGCAATGGGAACTCAGGTAAATAACTGTTTAAAATTTTTTAATGAAATAGGCTATAATAAGTAGTGGATGAATAAAACTTAGGTTACTTGCAAGTGTTTTTATCAGAAAAACTGATGAATGTTCAAATTAGTTAAATTTTGTGAGTCGGAAGTTGTATGTATCACAAGTAGCAAACATTTAACACTGAAAAACATCGTCCAATCAAAGTTAACAATCTGTTTATTTTCAAGCTCCGAGTGTTTGTTAATTTAACATTTAAGTTTTGCCATTACTCTGTGTATTTTATAGTATGACTCTTGTGTTTGTTTCGTACTCGTAAAATCTTTCATTGAAATGGAATATTTCTCAATGTAGGGTTATTTCTGTATGCCACCCCTGCAGCAGTCCCAACAAATGCCGCCTCCAACACCCCAACATCAGATGCAACAGCCATCCCCAATGACTGCCAATAGGGGATTGCCATTTCCAAATGTTGCCATCGGTACACCGACTGATTGCATGCCTAATGCCAACACTAATCTTCGCCCGGATGTGTCGATGACCAACGAATGAAGTAGATTTACACAGGGAGCTTTAGTCATGACTTCTTTTGTAGCAATAACTGGAAGACACTGATCACGTTTGTATATACGTATATGTATACTCAACCTAGTGTATGTGCATACAAATGTATATACTTATTTTCATATTTACTTATAATGTATTTCTCGTACATTCTACGCTACACCAGCTTTTCTTTAATTATTTTTTATTCGTAAGCATATTTCTTTACACAATCGGAAGTTCTCTTTTTAATTATTATTATTATTTAAAAAATTCTGTTTGTTTATTTAGCTCCCCATGGTCTAAATTCAGTTGTTGATTTTAACACAATGTTCACATTCAGTATTTTTTTATTAATGTTATTCAAGTATTTTTAAATCGCTTCAAGTTCCAAGGCAGAAAGAGAGAGAGCTATTTAAAAGGCACTAGGTTAAAATCAAACAGTAATCTGACCTTCTAGTTCGAAAATGTTAAAGCTTTAACAAGTGCACAAATTAAATGTTTTGCTCCTTTCTGGTATATCCTATATAAATGTTAAAAGCAACCAATTTTAATTAGTTTTTTTCTTATCACGTTAGTTGTTCTTTTGTCATTTGTCATAGTTGGAGTTGTTTACACAAACATTTCTTAGATTTTTTACAGGCGCATCGAACGAGAAGTGAATATTTCATGTTCTCTCGCACTTTCGCTTTCGTTTTAATATTCAAATATACGTTACAGTCGTAATGTATTCAGTTTTATTTTCCTGCAAATGCAAGGAGGAACAATTCGCTTCCTGATATTCATTTCAGTTCTTTGTGTAAATAATTATTGCTATGGCGTCTATATTTATTTTAACATCATATTTACTTCATATCTGATAAAGTCTGTTTAGATTTTATTCGTTTTATTTATATATAAAGGTACGTAAAATTTCGATTTTCATCCAATTTCTTAGACTTTAGGTCTCAACGTTAAAAGAAGAAAATTCTTCAACTTTCAGCTTCTAACACAAACTTTACGATTAGGTTATATTATTAATATTATTATTAGTTACACAATATTTAAAAATATCAATCGTATCTTTTCCATTACATCTTTGTATTATCAGATAATACTGCAAAAAATTTACCGCTTTTTATAAAAAAAAAATATATATATACATATATAATAAATAAATGATTACTAAGAAAAACTTCAGCAACATCACGCAATTGTTTTGCATTATTGTGTATTTCCGTTGGCAATGATAATTTGTTTGCAACCGTCGAAAAGTTAATGTTTCTGATTAGTTAAAACGATATCATTCCTGATATATGATAAAATGTTTGTGTCACAATTCCTGAGAAAATCAATGAAAAACAGAAATTTTAATCAGGTGAACTGACATACTTACACCCAACGCCTTTTCGTGTTGGTGAAACATCCCAGAAGGCGGCGGTTCTTATCAAAAAATACTGTGAATCAAAGCACAATTCAATAAATAAAAGAGAAAACTTTGCTAAATCGGTCAATATGTATGTGTGGCACCATAAGGGGCGTGATAAAGTACCATTTTTATTTGCAGAACTAAATTTATGAAATGTTAAATAAGGTAATTTTTATGGGAATTGCCAGAGAGAACATGGTAGCCGGGGAAAAATCAATTTCTGATAAATCTTTCAATTTGGGGGCTACAATTTGCATTCTCAAAACTAAGTGTACCAAAAGCATGATGTTTGCCACAATTGAGTAAATTCAGTACAAGCGTTTGTAAGATATAAACCTAAAAATATATGGGTTAAGTCGACCGATAAGGGAAGGCACTAGAAGGGGCGTGATTAAATCATAAACTAATACATACATCGTGAACAATACTGCAGACTAAAAATGAGGAGTTTGAATAAACAAATTTAATTTCGGAAAATCGGTAAATTTTGCATAATTAGCATTGCAAGCGTAGGTCAACATAGAATATTTAGAATTCAGGTCCACAGTTTTCAAAACTTGCATAAAAATTTACGACATTTATTGTGTCTACCAGCCACCCAGCCAAATAGATGGACATGACATAATTGACGTACGAGTAAAAAGTAATGAAACAATTTGGATAAAAGATATTTGATACTTTAAATTGTTATTTGTGGGTGTTACATTTCTGCCACATCAAATGAGATATATGTACTTTTATTGCTTCTGACGAAGATACGAGGTGTGTTCAAAAATACAGTGAATTTTCAAATTTCGCGGACTACGTATATTCGACTTCCGATTATTATTTTTTTTTTAAGGTTGGTACACTCGTCTCAAAGATATGCTGACGGTTTTTACACAAAATTTGATGCAACTTCTTTGATCCAGTTTTTCGATAGCAGAAAATCGCCAAACATGCTAAACATTTGTCTTATTTATGCTTCTCACAAACAAATTAAACATGCTATATGAATAAAACCGTCAACAAATCTTTGAGACGAGTATACCAACCTAAAAAAAAATCGAAAATTCTCTTTTCTCTCTCTTCTCACCTTGTATAATAAGAGGTGTAATAAACATCAGGTTAGGTGCCAATTTTTGTTACAAATGCTAATATATGTATCGTAATTTGATGTTAAGAGTATATATTTAGATGGCATCGATGATAACGGATATATCTGTGGTCACAACCCATAACAGCCTAAGTCTGTTTTTCAAATATTTCAGTACAGGAGTTTAAAGTTTTGAATCTCCACTGAAAATCAGGAGAAGGTGTTTTTTGGAAAACTTTGCTACAGATTCCAAGGAAACGAATTTCTTTACTTAGTTGTTAACAAAAAATAGTTGTTTATTCTCGCAGTCAAAAGATATTATCGAAAAAGACACTTAGGCTCTTATGAATTGTTGAACGAAAGAAAGTCAAAAAGTTCAAGATGAGTCAATGTTTATATTTGTTGCAATCCTAAATTGACTTAGGCAGTTATGCCAAAACAGTCATTTAGAAAAATAACTTAAGCTATTATGTTTTTTAGGATTAATTGCCTTCCTAGAAGAGATACAAACATGAAAAATTTAGAGCAAATAAATTTAGATACGCTGAATACGATGGTGCTAATAACTCAATTGTGTCCTAACTCGAGTTAGGCTGTTACGGGTTGTGTGTGACCACAGATATATCGCATACATTAAATTATTTCAAGCACTTTGTTCGGTGCTCGGCGCTTCTCCAGTTCTTTGTGTCGAGTTTTGATATCTGATCCTTTCAACCCGCTGCTGTACAGCTGGTCACTTACTGTTGCACTGTTCTCGGAACAACAATAAAGCCGGCTGTTTTAGAACGTCCATATACTTTAAACATATTTCTACAACTTCCAAGCGCTTAGTTCGGTGTTCGGCACTTTTCAAATTCTTTGTGTTGATACGGCCGCAAATATCTGATTCTTCCAATCTGCTGCTGTGCTGTTGGGCACCTGCCCATGTACTGTTGTCGGAGTTGCAATAAAAGCGGGATGTTTTAGAACGTCTATATACTTTAAACATATTTCTACCACTTCATGTAAAGTATAAACTGGGTCATGTATTACTTATGCCTTGTATTATTTATAGGCTAGAATTAGATGCAAAACGTTTTTAGGCTCTATGCATGCTTCCACAGAATTTTGTGGTATATTTATGGTGGCAGATGTAAGCATAATTACATGAAATATGTTTCTTAGGCATCACTTTTGAAAATGATTTGCAACTACGAAGCTTACACACATTCTTTTGTGTTGTTAAATTTGGTGACCAGATGTATATTGTACAATTATTTAATTTTTTTAATTCTATCAGAAATGCACAGATTTGTATTGAAGCTTTCCACAACTTACTTATGGAAGTCATTTGTTGTTTGCATAGCGCGGTTGTGGAATACTCATCCCGTTAACCTGAAGAATTTCTCAGTTGGTTCTGCAAGTTTTAAACAAAATTTAATGCATATACTTTCTATAAGCGCTAAGGTTTGTTTTGAATTGTTTGATGATTTATTTCATTTTTATTTTTCATTGACAATCCACAGTTAGCTAATAATACGACGGTTAGTGTTTTTTTTGAGCTAAGAAATAGTTTTAAGCAATGTAACTCGTTTTAAACTTCAATCTTCAATACGGTCGTTGATTGATTAATGTATAAATCGAAATTGAAATTGAAATTAATATTGAATCCATTGTTCAGTTGGTTCATGATAATATTTTGGAGCCTTGTTAGATATAATTTACTAGCGCATTTGGTCATGAAGTTTAGTTATAAGTTGTTTTGTACTTGTTGAAATGTTTAAAAAACGAAAATTTGTCGCAATTTCTGAAATTTACAACAAGATAAGGGTTAAATGGCATTGCACTTTTTTTATGATCGGTGTGGACAATTTTGACTTTCTAATTTAAAAACGAGAATATTTCTTAAAATATTGATTTTAAGTAATGTTGACGTGTGATTTACTTTATGTTAGTATTGAGGTTTATTTTAAAAGATTATTAAACCAGTCAAGCATAAAAATAGAGTTTCCAAATCGATAAACGCGCTAGATGTCCGATCAAATTTCGATAAAAATTTCAGCACAAAGATAAGTTTTTTTTACTCTGTATTTGAGATATGTGAGTTAAACCTCTTTTATGGAAGATTGTGGTTTTAGTAGCACATGCAGCTATCGCTCATATTACCATGGACTTGAGCTTTTAAAAAGGCATCTAAATCGCTTTTCAGACAATGCTTAATACTGATAAATTCATCGAATGTGATTTAGATTTATCTCATAACATATCCATCGGGCTATTAAAACATCGGTTGTCGAAGCTATCCCGACAGATATACAGTTATCGAAGCATTGACAGAAAGTATAATTTCAACTAACGGTGCACAAGGCATTCCCACTCCAAGTCTGAAATAATAACACCGAAGTGGGCTTTGCAAACCGTTTTCCTTATAACAGCAAAATGTTGATCATACAGATTATAAAAATATTGCCCCAACCCTACCATGATGGCACCTATTCGTGCTTTGAAGACTGCAATTTCTGGCGCTGATAAACCATTGTTCAACCAGAAAGAAGAGAGTTGAGCCAGTGGTCAAATGAACGTTCTGCGAACCTTACAAAAATAACACTGTTCTTTGCTTGACAATTATATTTTGCTACATTGCAAAATATTGCCGAAACAAGCAATAGTGTTCTGCCAATGATCAATTTATCGTTCTGCCAATATCACAATGACTTAGTTGAATTTAAACATTTATGTATATGAAAATATTTTGATGAAACACATAAGTTGAAAATAGGGATTGATAAAAATTAAATCGCAAAAGAAATACTGTAATTTTTGTAAATAGAGCATCGTAATAATTCTTAGAGTATTCTGAGGAATGATTGTTATAGCTATTTTTAATTTCATACACAATATTTTACATATATATTCAAACAGATTAGCTAAAGCCAAAAGCGAATTGTTCTAAGAAAATGTTGTCCGTCTGGATGAATGCGCCTCATGTATCTAATTCCCAATGAATATGCTTCACGTTTTTCATATCGCAGAAGACGTAATACATGTAAAGTCCCCTATATCACAGTTTTCATTTGAGCTAATCATTCAAATTGCGCCGTGCTCAATGCTAATATACAGTCTTTCTGCCTGTGTGACCAAACCAAGTATAAGAAAACACAAAAAGCTTTTACTTGGCTACATTTTCCAAGCTGAAAATTTTCCGTATGTCACCTTTTTAAGTTACATATTTATTTGGTTTGTGGATTTTTTCAAAATTTTTCTCTTTTCGGTGTGTCTTACATTACATTGGTGGAAGTAGGTTGTTGGTTCTGTACTGCTGTACAAGTACAATCCAGCAAAATGTATACGTATTGATTCAGAACCAATTTCAAGTTTAATTTGGAGATGTCTGTCCTTCTGTCTGTCCATGTATTCTTTAAACACGGTACTGATCGTGGAAACCATTTCTTGCCTCAATCATTAATCCTACCGAAAACACCTCTTTCATATGGAGGTTTCTTGTCTTTTTACCGGTTTTTTCTCAATAAAATACATTTGCTCAGTTTGCATCACATATAGACGATTTTAATTGGTCCAATTCGGGCACCATGATATGGTGTATATTATGTTTGGGGTTAATCAAATATAATGTAACGACTGTCCAGGCTCACAAATGCACAATATTCCGCCAGTCCACTTATCAAAGTTTTTTGAAGTTAATTCTTTGAACATATGATCGAAATGCTCACAAGAAGATAAAAAAGTTATTTTTTTTATTTCATTAATTGTAGTTAAATATTGAGAACGAGTCTTAATGGGTCCTTGGCAAAGTGTTCGAAGTAAGTACTATGCCAGTAACTTCTAAATATTTTAATTTATCAACAGTTGTAAATTATACGAAACATGTATTGACAAAGCATGTTAAATTACATTTATATTTGATTAATGGCGAATTAAAACCGTGTCTCTTCAAACCGGAGGTATCGCATACGTTTCTCGGCCTTAGCGAAGGTTAAAAATAAAACGTTCTGATTACTTGCACTATTTATATCGTGAGTTTGCATAGGGGCCAAGGAAATAGAAAAAAATCCAGAACATGATAAAAATTAGTAAAACAAAAACTATTGTCGTCATTCTCTGTAGGACGGTGATTTATGTCACTAAAGCTTCTAGTGCCATCGACGACGTAAGTCCCGTCTGTCCGAAACAGCCATTTTTGCTGGTTAAAAAAATGTCATTAATTTTTAGAAATAATTTCGAATTCTCCAGCTAAAAATATGTCATCATAGCCATCAACATTTTGGAACCTGACATTGTACAAGGACAAGGAAAAATTGTTTAAAAGTCTCAAAAACCCGAGAGTTGCTGGGAGAATCTCATTAAAATATCGTTAATAAACGTTTGATCGGTCGAATTTCTATAAAAACATATCGGTTACAATAATAATAAAGCCAATTATACAAAAGGAGAAATAGTTTGCAAGTCGAAATGTTCTTGTGGTGACTGGATTGATTATATGCTCGAACGAATCTCGAAACCGAAAAATTTCAGTATAGATGACTGACTATTGCTACAAGCTAACAGTTTTCGGTGTATAAGTAAAGTTTTACTAATTTATTGATTTACATCTGTCGGTTACTGCTACATGATATTGAAAGGAGGTGCAAAAGAAAGAATGATAAAAAGGTAATGTAATATAAACCGTTCGTGCTGAATACAATTATTAGCTCACCTATTTCAAACTTGCTGCAATGCAAAGCGTTTCGAATTATTTAACATGAAATTTATTAAGTTACTGCGCAATCTTGTAACCTTGCTTAGGTAATTATAAAATTTTTGGTGCAGTGGCGTTTAGTAGAATTGTCACAGAAAATTGTTATTGCAATATGAATTTTCAACAATTGAAAGGCATAGGAGGACAGTTGTTTTCTTTCAAATTTTTAACTCTGTAAAATCGTTGGTGATTAAAAACACCGTTTGTCATTTAATTAGGGTACTAAAATCTCACAATCGACAGTGAGCTAATGCCAAATAGTCGTAGATATGTCAAGGCGAAGCTCCAATTTTACGTTTGCCGAACTGAAGACTGTCAATGATTCCTAAAATTAGTTCGATAAAGGACTGTGATGGCCTTTGAGCCGCACTCTGTTGTTGTTGATACGCATCCCGTTTCATGAGTTCCCTTGTATGAATTATATTGCTATTTCCTATTAGAACTGTTGCGCTAAGAGTATTTGTACAAACAAGCTGAAAACGAAATATTTCTATAAAATACAGATCGCGAAAAGATTTTCTTCAGGGATACTTACATTTGCATTTAACAACACGAGTATGAGATTTAAATATAATACAACAATACTCTTCTTCATGTCTGTAAAGAGTGAAGACAGAGACGATTCAATAGGTTTAGATTAATAACTATTCGTATTGAGAAACAGCTAAATTGATTTTTTAAAGCGTGTGTTGTGTTTTTGCTTTCTGTCTAATACAACTGTTTTGCTGGTGTGCTTAACAATGCGTTTTTGTTTTATTGATGAAACCTTAAAACGATAGCGAGAAAATCTTACGAACGGAAATTGCGTGCGCCAATCTCATATGACATTAAGCTTTACGCTTTGGAGCAGTAAATAGTCTTGTTAACAAGGCCGACAAAATGTTGTAATGTAATGTGCGATGCGAGTTTGAAAGTGATGAGATTTGCTTATGCAATTATGCATTTGTTACATTTCCAGAATATTTTACTTCAAGTTGACTGTATCAATTTACAGGGCAACAATTAATTCGCTTCGTCTAATATATAGTATTGCTTTTACCACAATTTGCATGGAATATGAAATGGAATATTAATGGTTAATTAATGATGGATTCCGTGGATTCCATGCAAGTTTTGGCACCCAATACTCCAACCAAAAAAGTGTTTAAAATTTTCAAAAATTGTAAAAAGGTTTATTAAAGATGTAAAAAAATTCAGTAAAAATGGTAGCAGAACATTTGTTTTACACTTCGTGTGACGACACCTCACATTACGATTCACCTAGTGAATAACTCAGTACGGGGCGGGGCCAGCATAGCCTCCAGGAGCGGCATAACCTCCGGGAGCGGCATAACCACCAGGGCCGGCAATGCCTGTATATGGTCCCAAACCGGAACTGCCCGGCATCAATTGATAACCGGCGTTGGTAGCAGCAGAGTCAACAGCAGCTAAACCGGAACTGGCAGAGGCGCTTGTGCCTGAAGATGAGGGGCCGCCAGCGAGACCGCCGGGGACAGCAGGTGCTAGATTGACAGCGCCAAATTGGGCTGGAGGGGCAGAGTAATGTTGTTGTTTCTCATTGACGAAGTATTTCTCTGCTGGGGGCTTGACAACATTGACGTAGACGGGTTCTACCTTGACTGGGCGTGGGTGATGCTTAACGAAGACCTTGCGCACAACGACTGCTGGGGGTTTGTGCAAGACAACTGGGGCTGGCTTAACAACTAGAGGGGGGTGGTTAACCAATACTTTGGTGGGTGGGCGCTTGACAATGATGGCAGCTGGGCGATGGATAAGGATTTCACCTTTGTTGTTGGGGTAGGATATTTGTGAGGAAATGCTGTTGCCTCTTGTATTGGCGGGGGAGTAGGGAATGTTTTGGCCGTTGCCGAAATTGGATGGAGCAGCATTAGAGAAGGCAGAGCTATCGGCGGCATTGGCTCCGGCACTAGCGCCACCGGCAGCATCGTTGGTATCAGCACTAGAACTGGCACCCTGAACTTGATAGCTACCAGGGCCAGCTACTAGGTGACCTGAGCCGTAGCCGTTTGCATTGGCCACTGCCTAAAGTGGAAGAGAAAAGAATAATCGCAAATTTTTAACAACGTTTACTTGCACAATCCAAGCCTACAATTGGTAAGTGACAACAAACAATACGTACAATCAACGCAATGGTTAGGGTGGTGAAGAAAAGATTCATCTTTGCCGTTTCTGTCTCGGTGAGCAAGTGTCGTCGAAGCTCGTCTGGTGTACTTGATTCTCAAGGCAACTGTTGTTGACTGATGCATAATGCTAAACTGCCTCTTGGATTTAAATATGTTTTCACGTACAAGAGATGGTTAATTCACTTCCAAATACGTGACATTTGGGCCATAACGTTGTTGAAAGTTCTCTTTGCTCGTTCCTCTTTTACGCAAGAAAGCTATGTTAGATATCTAGACAACACTTATCGTATTTTGTAGTTTAATTTTTTCGATTTTCGGAATTCTGATATGGTGGGTGATTAACAAGAAATTTGAGAAATGTCAGAGCATTGTTCGATTTGTTATCAAAGTGTGGGAAGAACCGTATATTAATTGGTTATGCGCATCGGGAAGTCGATTTTGCCGCATGCAAAGGTCAATTGAGGTCAAGAGCTTGAATGGTAGAGAGAGAGAGAGAGAGAAAGAGAGAGAGAGAGATATGTGCATAGATAAAATAAGGCTACCAAATGATTAGGTTATATTAACACCTTCCTAATGAATAGCGTCTTTTGTCAGCTTCAAGTATGTGTGGCATTAAAACATCATTTCTTGTTCATAAAATTTTAAAAACAAAAAATTAAGTTTGAATATAACCATATTTTGCTATGAGTTTTACACTTTAGCACGAATTTTTTTCTATTCTCACCTGTTTGTTACTAAGAATCATGAGATTGGAATACTAACGTATCCGTCTTTATAAAGTCTTTATAAAGATCTGCGCTTCGGGCAGATCTTACAAAAATGTTAGATATTGGCATTAGATTTTTGTCGAAATGCCATAATTGCACAAATTACTTTCTGTACATTTGAAAATCAATGTTCTCCGAACTCGGCGATGATGGATAAATTTACATATTGTAAAATGTTCTTAAAAATATCTCAGTAATCCAAGTGGTACCATTACGATAACGAATCGATCACCTTCCCGACATTTATGGTCGTTATTGATAATCATTTGTGATACGAAAACGAGAGTTTTTTACGGACTAAAATGGAAGTCTCTACGATATCGTCATCGACGAGAATGTGATATCATTTCGATACCGAAAAATGTATCATACTTCGAGAAGATTACGGTGTCGAATATGAAATCGTTATTGATGTGGTTATTGCATTTAAAAATAATTGTATTTATTAGCTTGTCTTTCAAGATGTAATCGAAACATGTGTAGAAGGTGATAGATAGCATTTTACTTCAGATTCTTCAGTGATATCGTTCTAAGAATTGATCATAAATGTTACGTTGAAAAATAATTTGGAAACTAACGACGCGTATAAACTTATTATACCGAATTTAATAATAAGAAATGCATTTGTTTTTACCGCATATGCTTTATGGAAAATAACATTCCAAAATGAAGAAAAATCTAGCTTTTTCCGAACTTTGCGATGTAATAAATTTCATTATATTTGTGTGTTTTATGTAACAGACTTGTTATATTTCTTATCCCCAAAGTGGTCATGGACATTATTGCAGTATATTGGCATTTCTCATAAAAATTACACAAAGAAAACCAGATACTGTTGAATGCTATTTCCGAAGATACGTTAATGTTTCAATAAAAATTACGAAAAGAAATGTTTCTAGTTGTGAGATATGAAAACTTTCAAATATTAAAATATAAAATTCATTATTTTTTCTCACACGTCCCAAAAAAAAATATTTCCACTGCAGAAATAAAGAGGCGCGAAACAAACGAAAATTTCATGACAGCTGCATACCAGACTTTAAACTAATTTAATTAATTAATTCAACCATAGGAATTTTCTAAAGGTTTCTCTGTGGCAACATAAAATGCATCATTCTTTGAAACGTTCTTAGTTGGCAAAAGTGTATCAGGTGAGACAAAAAGTTAAACGAAACATTGCCTTATCTCTTTGCAAATCGCGAAGTTGCTTAACTTCCCATGTTCTCATCTGAACTTAAGGTAACTTCGTAAATAGTTAGTTTTTAAAAATGGAAAGCGCTTCTGTAGCAATTTTGTCGACAAGTTCCAATGTCTTGCAAATATGACTTGGTGAAACATTTTATACATCATCTTGATAGGAATTTCGGTCGTATTTTCGCAGCGTTGTTAACTATTTTACTGCAATATTTAGCATTTAACAAATTCAACATTTTCTATCTCTCAGCATGTGTTACTTGTCGCCAATATTTAGAGTTTACGAAAGTTTTATACCTCAGAGTGGTTGATTTGACATTTTATAGGTATAATTTTTGCGCTTTCGTAAAACATTATGGAATTATGAATTGGGACGAATACTTTCTAGTTTCGTAATATAATAGGTTATGGTGCTTTTGTTTTGTAAAAAAAAAAAAATATTAAAAAGAAACTTAAATAGTTTGCAAATTAGTCGTGAGAAACAGTTTTTTGTGAATAATAGGAAATGCAAAAATAATTAAATGGAGCAAAAGACAGCAATGCAAAAAAAAAATCCTTTACAGAATTTGCTTTGTTTTGTTGAAGGCATTTTATTAATTGCGTTTTTTCGGGCGTTTTGTTCCAAATTTTTTTTTTCCTATAATAATAAGAGTGAATGAAGTTCTGCAGCCAACTTATTTTTCAAAATAATTTTCTATAATGAAAATTATTTTTCACAGTAAAACCATGATAACCGTTTCTCATTGTTCCGATGTTTAGTTGTAAACTGCAGTGGAGTGAGTTCAATAAGGATGCTTTCAGCATGACTCAGTTAACTGAGGAGAAAAAATTTGTGATTCGTTTTTGAGCAATATTACGGAAATATATGTCAACAATTTAAAATTGTCGTCTGCCCTTGCTCTTTAAAAGTCATGCGTTTTCTCACCCCGTGTTTTATTACAGAACTATTTTTTCCACTCTCAGAAAAGAACATGAAGTCTCTTGAAAGGGAACCACATTTTTCAAAAAGATACAAAGATTTGACCCATCCAGTGCTAGCCTAATTCGAATGTATAGTTTGAATATTGAATAAATGTAAGCTTTGATTTGAAGAATTATAGTTTAACAAATATCTTGTTCATCAAGGGAAATTTCCGTAAAGTTTTTCCAAGATATCCCCAGAGCTAAATATATATATATATATATATATATATATATATATATATATATATATATATATTAATTTTTGATTTAGTTTTAAAATTAGTATGGCTCAGAATGAATCTGAAATATATCAGGAAATTCAATAAGTACCACAATACTCTTTGACAAGTAACATTTTTCAGATGTTTACAGCCAGATTCTGATGGAATTCGCCACATTTTTTCATTTCTGTGAATATCATCATATACTATGTGTACATACGAAAGATTTAACATCGAAAGAAGTCGACGACGGGTTGGATTATGATCACATACACCAGCCTTTTTTTCGGAATGTTCAACTTAGGATCTCAACCTAGAAATATTTTATAAAGTTCACGATATTGCTTTGATTGACCGACGAGTGAAAGCGCGAGCTTATTGATGCCCCGTAATAAATATAATAACAAATAAAACAACAAAATAATAAAACAACAAAACAATAAAACAACTTGTGCACCTTAAAACTATTTCACATCTTTACTACTACTGTGAAAGTGTCAGCATAAGCCAGTCGTATTTTTTTATCTGTCATCTATAAATCGGTCTCTGATTACAATTTCTTTTTTGATCTATGTTAATTCGTTCGACAACATTGTATGCCTATTAGAGCGTTATATTAGCCAATTTTCGAAAGAAGTATTTGTTTTAAAACTTTTTTCCATACTGAGTTTAATTTTTGTTTACTTATGTCCTTTTTGAACATTTCAAATACTAAACTTACTGAAAACGTATTAAGTTGTAAAACTGTGAATACAAATTAGTATCCTGTCAGTTTCTGTTGTCCAATTTTTTTTCAAATCGTTGCTGCAACAGCGAAACATAAAGTGATTCCTTTCAGCTCTATTGCATTGTCAGCTACTTACTTCTTGCTAAATTCAGATTGAAGTTCGAAAGCCAAACTTTCGCCTCGGTGATTTCAAATCTGCGAGTGAAATAAATCCCTCGCTGTATGATTATGTCTCTCAGATTTTAGAGCATATAAAAATCACCTGATTAGTTGATTGATTGCAAATTAAATTTCAGGAAAAAATACCAGTTTCAATATACTTGATAGGCAGGTCATATGGAAAGGGCAATAAATATCATCTATCCAAACATTTGCATTTTTGAGCAACTACAGTTTATGATAAATGTCTTGATTAATTGGTTCTTCTATGACAATGATTTTAAATTAAATGTAAAAAATGTGAATTCAATTTACATTTAATTTATTTAATGTGAATTCAATATTATTGAGTATAAAAAATGTTAAAGTTAATGGAAAACTCCCCCGGAAAATAATGATACGAAAAATTGATTTAGTTTTTTTTTTTTATAAAAATATGATGAATTCAATTTTATTGAGTATAAAAATTCTTGTTGGCATATTCATCTAATTACATTACATATGGACTGGATATTTGTTCCATCGCTCCACCGAGTGACCAAAATGTAAAATGACGCTGCCTCATATTCAGTGTCAAAATAATTACAAATTCGTTATAATTTAGTAAGATGGGGCGTTACCATACCCAGCTGGAGCAGAATATGATGGAGCGGCACCATAAGCGGGAGCTCCGTAGCCACCATCACCCGCTGCGGACGAAGCGGAAGCACCAGCAGAAGCGCCAGGATTGTAGGCGGGAGCAGCTTGTCCATAGGCGGGAGCAACGGCGGGGGCATTGGGAGCATCGACCTGCTTGCCGGGTTTGTACACCTTGACATAGACGGGGTTAAGGCTAAGGGGTGTGGGCACCTTGTTGATCACTTCTTGTTGGTAGATAACCCAAGGTTTCAACTTGTAAATGACAGGGGCAGCCCTGACGACAGCTGGGGGACCGCTGCTTATTTGAGCTGGTGGGGCACCGGGTTGATTGACAATGATGGGCTGCAAGGGCTGAGTAGCAATCACTTGGTGATTGTTCAATCCACTGGGCACCAATAGGGAACGGAAAGCAGCCTGACCCACCACATTAGGAGCGACGACGTCGATTTTACCTTGACGTATGTTGGCAGCCAATGTCTTTTCGGCCAAAGATTCGGCAATAACGTCAGAGTTCTTATAGCTGTTGTAGGCGGGACTGTTGTTTAAAGCGTTCAATTGAGCATTGGCATGGGCCAAGCCGGGTTGGGCAGAGGGTGAAGCGGCCACATCAGCAGTAGCCGTCAAAGAAGCAGCAGATCCGGCGTTGTTAGCCGTGGCAGCATTGATAAGCTCATCAACACCATTGGCACCTGCATAGGGTAGGGAGTGTGCTGGGCCATAAGAAGCAGCTGCAATCTAAGGGGACATCGAAATCAATTAAAATATCAGTAAGGTTTTCAACACCAGAAAACAATTCTAGCATTGTTCTATGTCAATGTCTGTTGTGAACCTACCGGTATCGCAATGGCGAAAATTGCATACACAAAGTGGAAATTCATGACTCTGCCGTGGGTACTTTTGTGTGATGGGTGGTGGGAGTGTGGTAGGCTCACTGGAAAAAGCCACGAAATCAACTGGTAACACCAAATGTCGACGCGAACGCTTTTATATAAAGACAATTGGCCACTTTGTGAATGGTGCTATCTAGTACGTGATGTTTAACGAATAAGATGCCAACAATATATGTTGTCATTTGTTGGATTTGTTTTATCAGACGTCGCTTTTAATATTTCGCCGATAGCGAGCAGAGGTCAAAAATGTTGTAGCTCTTCCGTTTGTAGTGCAATCGATGGCGGTGACAGTAGTCGATGGCAGTAATGTCTGGTATTTTGAAACTTGTCTTACAAATTATTTCGTATCTCTCCCCATTGCTGCCATTTTTTGCCAAAAACATCTGTAAAACACATCGTTTATCAACTGGGAAATCGGACAATTTGATTTCGGACAATGAACTATCAGCTGCAGTTATTGTATTTGAAAATGCATTAACTTTTAGAATGAGAAATAGTTTGTGTTGTCGTAAGACCAACAGTAGCTTGAAATTTGTGATTTATCGTCACTTTTGAGATCCCACTGAGTTTATACGTTGCAACATGGTTTCAATCTTTGTGTTAACACGACACTTCCATTGCTATCAATGTCTTCTGGTACACCATTCTCGCTAAATCTGTCACAAAAAATATTTTCTGAAATAACGTGAAAACATTCATTTTATCACAGTAATATTTACTCTAACGATCTGAGGAGGCAGTTTAGCAATTTTACTTTCGTCAAGTTCTTCATAATGCCATTCCGTCAGTATCATACCAACGGAGTATAAATGTTCTGCAATTCGAAACCATCGTGGTTTTCTTTATAACCCAATCATCTTTTATGGTACTTTTTATTGGAAATGTGATTTTACGAACCAAAAATGTTTAATATTATTAAAACAAATATTTGAATATCAATTAGTTTTCATGCTTATCTACGCATATCTACATGTAGTCACAAGTAAAAATCTTTTAGAGTAAACATAATTTACTTTCAATTCGTTTGTTCGTATGTAATTCCTTACAATATTTCCCAAAACAAAGATTTCACTAGGGACAATGTGATTTTCATAATGCCTGCATTTTTCTGCATGATATTTGTCTATGAAATCTTTAAAACGTACATTGTACGCAACTGGAGAATGATAAATATTATTATGTTGTATTACGAAACTCTGGTAAGGAAAAATTATAGTTTGCAACTAGTATTTTTATGCTACAGAACTAGTTCTTGTCGAAATAAATAATTGCAGCATTTACCTTTGAGATGTTTTAGGTTTGGGAGAAGTGGTCGCCTTTGTTTCATTTTGAAACTACAATAGTTGTTCATCAGTTTATTTCGAACTTGTTCTATGCTATACAAACTAGTACTAATCGAAATAACACGGGTCCAAATATTTTGGCGGAAGTTGTGCGCTAGTCATAAATCGTCTTTTACCTTGCAGTACAGTATTATTTACTTAGTAGAACTAACAATTACATGTATCGGCAAGTTAAATGCAAAAAATATCATTTAATGTTAATAAACGTTGTAGTTGTCAACATTTTGGACTTAAGTGCCTCCTATCGGCAACAATGTATACTATTTCGTTAAGAATTATATATTTGGCGAGTGTCTTCTTTCTGCTTATTATTGTTTTATTTTTATTTGCGGGTTTGTCATTAAGGGCGTGAGAAGTACAAGATGTTTGAGTTTTAATAGGAGCAGAGAAACAGTTTAGTAAATTAGGGTAAACATGAGAATGACATAAACTTTTTTTAATTTGTACTATTTTCAATTAAAGCAACAATATATAAAAAAAATTAATTCTAAGAAACCTTTTAAATGGCTTGCTCTACATGCACTAAGTTGTTAACTCAGTGACTTTATATCTCCTAAAATAAGTATCCTTGTTTATATTAGTTACAATCAAGTATTTTCCCTCCTCGTCCGATTTGAAGCATTAAATTCACCCTTAGTATATTTTGCGTAATTGCGTAAGTATTTTAAATCGATTGTACCATTTTTTGGTGAATCTAAGTATTACCATATAAAGTTGCTTTGCTATGACGCCTTGTTATGGTTTATTTTATTGGAGAACAGACCAATAAATAGGCCGCCAATTTTTGTTATTGATTTTTCATAATTTTAACAAAATTTGTTACGATCCTGGTTTGTACATTTACCGGATTGGAAGCAAATCTCTTAAGAATATTTCTTCTGTTTTATATTAAATCACGAAAAACATAAACTTATTTCTTAAGTTGATTAAGATTACATTCTTTTGACATTTTGATTGTTGAGGAAAGTGAAGGGAATTTTAACGACACAGCACAAAAAATGTTAAATGTTGCATTTAATGCAAAATGAACTTATGAAAATGAAAGTTATTTTCCCACTTTAGGTTTAAAAATAGAAGGTATTGGTTCATATTCATATATACGAGTATTATGACCATTAAATACGTATACCTATACAAAAAAAGGAAGCTACCTTCAACGTCTTGGCAAAGTAATAAAGAGAGATAATTCAATTAAATTGAATTTGGATTTTGGAATTATTTTAATGTTTATGGTAATGCGCTGAAAACGCTATGCTTCTCTAAGGGTAGTTGATAATTATACATATATTGTTGTTTCCTATCGGCATGGGCTGTGGGTATATAGAGGCACCTAGGTGTACCCAAGTGGAATGGATAATAGAAGAAATTCGTTCTTTTTTTTGGGTTGTTGACAGTCGTTACCTATGGATAGGTGATCTACAGGCACCCGCCTCAGGATGTGCGCAGTGATTACTCATTTTATGGTTTACTATTTAATGATAATTTATAAATAACTTTGAGAGCAATTAAGTTTGTATAAAGACATTAAAAAGCGGTTTACAAGCACAAAACCTTCTAGGTATTTTGGGTAAAATTTGGATTTATGAACCAATCATGTTCACAATGAGAAAATATTGCATGTTATCAATCATTAAATAAGACTTTCTAACAACTGATTTTAAAACTGATACAATTGTAAAGACCCAATATAAATTCAATGGACTTACATCAATTTCAAAGTAATTTGTCCATATGTTGGACCTAGTATTCAAGATTTCAGTTTTGAAACTTTGGAAAAAGTTCTTAATCGACCAATATAAAAAATGTTCTTAAAGTTACAATGATAAATGTACGATTTTATGTTTATTGTGAGAAAGAAATCTGCACCATTTTCTGATACCATTGACAGTACTTTTAAACAAAATCTGTTCTTTTAGAACAGAAATTAAATGAAATTAATTTTGCGGAAATTATTCAAAATATCAAAATTAACAGTTCAGTTCAGTTCAGGTAGTTGTTTGTTTCCCAATAGATATAATGTGTCTATTTAATACATGATGCGTCTATTTTATAGAATGCTATAAATCTGGAATGATATTGACTGGATGCAAAAGGTCGAGGAACCTTCAAAGAGAGAGCAAACGACTGCATATCGGTTTTGTAATCAGACCTAGAATCACACCCGATTGTCGGTGTATAACAGTTGTGGAAAAATTCAATTTTAAAAGGCCGATATGTATAAAAAACGATTTGATGAGTAAATAAATTTAGTCTTACTATATTGTACGACAAAAGATAGCACGTTTTTGTCGCTAACTCCAGTTAACGAAATAACGTGGCAGACAATGATGAACTGATAATTAGGAATCAAGTATACCCCCATTCCTATAAGCGATGGTACAACTATATTTGGAACTGTTTGGAATGCACTTTATAAATAGCTTTAAATAATTTAATTCGATCATCCATTTGTCGTATATATTCTGTGTTTCATCAATTAAAGTGCTTAATTTACCAAACTATTTTCAAAATTTGTCTGAAGCCCAAAACCGCACTGAACCGGTTAATCAAAAATAGCATTTTAATAAAAGTAGGCATGCCGTTTCCGACAAAAAATTGTTTTTGTCTGTTTTCAGTTCCAATTTTCAACAGTCTACGTATAGCCCCTATACAAATTGAACGACCGAACTGGGTCGCTCACATATGGTGCATCATACATTCGTGTGGGAAATGTACCCAAACTTATTTTTATCGATTCTAGAAGCAACAACTTTCAATGTAATTTTGGAAAGAGAATGAACTTTGCTTAAAATCAATCACCTCGGTTCATATTTTCATTTAGCCTACACACAAATGAATCATCAGGCTTAGATATACCGCTTGCTTAAGCCGTAGTTTTTAGTGGAACTCCCCTATATTTCAATGCAAGTTGGCGATGGTTTATGATATTTTAATACTTTCAGTATTACGAAAAGGCATACTATGGTTGTGAAAGAAAAATTGATACCACGTTCTATTGTTATCTGTAGCTGCAGTTTAAATCAAAATTTAGCTTTTGAAAAAGAAAAACAGTCGAATACTATTTTAGAGAATATTCGATAACTCAGTTATAGCGATTTTTAAGCTAGAATCAGTTCAGTTTTCATTTTCAATTGTCAGTTAAGTTTTTTAAAAACATCACATTGCGAATTTCGCTAAAGCTACATTTTCTCTCATTTAATATGGTATTTATAACTTGGTAGAAAATATTAATTGCTCTTTTACACTATTCCTCATTTCTACATACAATGCATCAATGCTTGGAGATCATGAATATGAAATTTTTGAAATACTTATATTCGAGATTTTTTCCGAGCCAAATTAATTTCAGAAGTAAACTTTAAGTGCTGGGCAACAAACAAGTATTTCCCGATTTCAGAAGTACAACAACTGGTTTGGAAATTTATCAATTTGCGATATTTCATTATCCGATATCTCAATTATATTTTTGCAAAATATTTCTATCCGTGAATATGAACCAATAAGGATATTTCAAAATAACAAAAATTACTCCGCGGAATAGAAAAAACAGAATATATCTCAATGGATACAAGACCGAACTTAGAATATGCATATAGTGGTGGTACAGTGGTCTATAAATCTTCTTCTTTTTAGGTGGCGACTGGAATAGACATACCTATCTATTATACGCCGCCTGTAGAAAATAATTCCAAGTGCTTCGATCTTCTGCGCTCCTCCTCCAATTCGTCACACCAAGTTTCGATAGTATTTCAAAAGCCTGGTCGTTCCAACGGAGTTTTGGTCGCCCTCTTCTGCGCCGTCCATCGAGTTTGTTGCCGAAAACTTTCCGTGCCGGAGCATTTGGGTCCATCCACACAACATGACCCAGCCAAGGCAATCGCTGTATATTAATGCGTTTGACCACGTCGATGTCGGCATATAGCTCATACAGCTCATTGTTTATACGACGCCGCTACTCTCCGTTAATAATGATGGGCCCATATATTTTCCGGAATATTTTCCTCTTGAAAATTGCCAGTATTGATTCATCCGCTTGCGTCATAAATCAGGATTTTGCGTCATATAACAAGACAGGTAGAACCAATGTCTGGTACAGTCAGATTTTTGTTTGTCGAAAGAGGGCTTTATCATTGAATCGCTCGCTTAGCCCATAGTAACATCTGTTAGCAAGCAATACTCTCCTCTTTATCTCCATGCTGACATCATTCGTTTTGTTTACAGCGGAACCGAGGTATATGAATTCTTCCACCACCTCAAAATTATAGATGTCAACGTTTTCACAGCGTCCCAAACGAGTAGACCCTTTGTTCGTTGAAACCAATAAATTTATTTTGTCCTCGTTTACCACTAGATCCATTTTTTCTGCTTCCTTCTCGATGCTTGAGAAGGCTGCAGTAGCATCTCGCAGTTTTCTGCGAATAATGTCTATGTCATCTGCATATGCGAGTAATATATGGCTTTTATTAAAGATGGTACCAGTCGTGTTAATTGCATAACCGTCCTCATAACCATCTCCAACAGTGTGTTGGAGAGGTCGCATGATAGACTGTCGCATTACTTAAATCCTCGTTTAAATTAGTTACTCGAACATGTCATTTAAAAAAAAGTTATATACGATTTTGGATCAAAACAAGGGATTTGAAACCCAGTTTTCGGTTACAGATTTAAATACTCTAATATGGGACCAATTAATTAATAGGCCCAATTATTGGGAGTATTTTGTAAATATATTCTTACTATAAGCTACAAAAGTTGCTATAAATGTTTTATATTCTAATTTCTCAGTTTCATAAGGTTTTTGAAAATAAGATCGGCCATCAAATAACGCCCAACGTCATTAATTTCTTACCAAATACATTTGTGTGAAAACGTTTATTTTTTGTCGATACAAATTGTATGCCCTAATTTGTGCATTAATTTTGCCTTTTCGCCGGTGAAGCATACGAGTATTTTCGCTCTATATCGTGCATACCCGGAATTACGATGGCAACAGATTTCTTACGATAATTTTTAAGACTTTTTGCATGCATTTCTTAATTTTCAAACGCATCTTAACATGTATCGTCTATTGTTCGACAAACAGTCGACAGCTGGCCAAATATCGCGTTGTCATGCGAAAACGACCTTAATGTTTTAGTTAAAACTGTATCTAAAAACAATTCGATTTTAAAAGTTGATGATTAAACATAGTGGGAAGTAGGTTATTTATTGTTGTAAGCAAAAAAAGAAAAAAGAAGAGAAATAAAACTATAGATTGCATATCGTGTCTGTTGTCAAAGTCTACGAGTGTATGTAAGTAAATGTACTCGTATGTGTATTTAGGTACAGCATGTGTACTCGTATATGTAATGATGGGTGCGTATTCAAAAGGCCATCCCCACGCTTATTGAGCATTCGTTCGTGATCGCGCTTGAACTAATGCGTTTTATAGGTCAGTAATCAGAAATAACTAGAAATAGAAGAGAAATAGAAAATACATGATGAATCAAATGTTAACATTATTTTATTTACAATTTGCTTAACTTATTATGACTACAGCTTAAGGCTAAACCTAAGACTACTTGTAACAATGGTTCTAGTGACTATTTGCGGTATAGGGTTTGAGGAATGTAGCTTGTTGGAGGTCGATTGTAATCATCTAGCTGGTACCGCTGCCATTTGCCACTCAGGAGAGTTTTAAATAGGGATTTATTTTGTTCCTCTTGATCTGACTTGGAGTCATGGGCGTTGGCTTCAACGAAATCCGAATGACGGTGAATTATGTCTGCGATGACGCGATCCAATTGACGGTAGGGGTTGTAAGCATGAGGTTGAGGTTGAGGCTGGTTATAGTAGGGGCCTTCACCGTAAGGCAGAGCCTCCATTGATCGTGCACTCGCTTCTACGGGAGGTGTTTGGTAAGACAGTGGAGCTCTAATATGTAGTTGCGGCGCTGGTTCAGTTCCATATTGGCTTTGTGTTAGCGCAAACGGCCTGGGCAGTGTGTCAGGGATATTGGGTGTAATTGGGTGATCGTAAGAAGACTGTGGAGTATAGCAGGACAGAGGAGAAGCATGGGGGTTGTGTGATTGTATGTCATAGCCAAAGTCAGCAGCATTTCGTTTTGTATGCGATGCGCTAATGTCATTTTTGCTCTCATTCGGATCTGAAGAATCGTCCGTCTTGGGGTTTACTTCTTTATCCACGCTGGTCAAAGTGTTACCCGAATCCTTCTCGTTGGGCCTCTTTGCTTCCTCTAAATTTGGTTGTTGCTTGCAGTCGAATTGACATTGTCCTCTTTTGAAATTTGGATCCAAAGTTTCGGGCATATACTGTATAATTTCCGGCAATGTCAAGTCCATTTGATCCCGTTCCTTTTCAATAAGATCATATTCACCCTTGATGTCGCGCTTATTCCTGAGGATTGGCAGGTGCAGTAGATTTCCTAGTTGTTGAAGTGGTGCTTGCAGCTTTTCTTCGAAATTACCGAGCAATGATCGTGCAGACTGCTGATATGGCAGACGAAAGCTTCTATTGTATTGCTTTGTCGATTGCTTTTTACTTTGACTCTTGCGATTGGGAAAAAGTAAACGAGATATATCACGTCTGCGGCGATTTTTCAACATTGGACTTGCATCGGTTGGCGACTTTCTAGCGACGGGTTGCAAAATTGCCGCCCAAGTTATAGCGGCGGTTGGACGCTGTGTCTTACTCAAGCTGTTGGGATGAAAGTAACGACGTGCAAAGGCTCGTTCGGAGGAAGGTGATACGTACCTACTGCAGCGGTTGCAGCTACAGGTGTTGGAAGGACATTCCTGGGCTATGCAATCTGTAAATATTGCCAAAAAATAATATTATTATATTATTAGTAATATTAGTTGGAAGAAAATTTTAAAATTTGCAAATCGAAGCAATTCAGTGGAAAAGCTGTGAAATTTCGACCGAGATAGAATCTCTGTGGCTAGTAAGCTCACCTTTTTTATGGGCTGTAATACGATCAATCTTGGCCACCAGATCCCATTTCGGTACTTCTACAGGCGGTGGTGTCTTCGGTTCTTGAACGATGAAATCAAAAGTGTAAGACACCTTGGCTTTGGCCTGCAAGGGAACATCCAATTTGTAGCCATGTTCAGTTGCAATAAAGTCCTTGGGTGGCGGCGGTACATTTACCACATAGTTTAGAGGTTTAGGGCACTCACAGCCGTCGCCCGTGTACACAATCTCAATGGGAATACATCGTACAGATGATAGCTTTAGAAATGAATTGAATTTATAGTAAAATTTCGCATCTCTAGACTAAATCCAAATCTTACTGTGGCCAATAGCAGTATCGCTGGCACAAATAATCGCTCCCTTGTCATACTTCTGGCTGTCTAAGCACAATTTACCGATGATCGTGTTCGTTTCTTCTTCAGTTTTTTCGATAAAACTAATCAGATTTGTGCTGAAGATCAACATTTTATATAATCTCGGTTGCTGGAAATTCTGATGTTTTTTTTCTTCTGTTGCATCTCGCTGCTAACTTTACGTGGCTTTGAACTTGAATATTTTCATGTTCAAGTTTTGCTGTAAAAGTCTCTTGAACTTGAAACTCTCAAAACAAATCAGACGTTTATTTTTGCCACTTGTTTATGGTGTTTCTGCGCGTTTGATACAGAATCAGTCAGCGAAATGTTGTCGGTTGCCGTGCATAACATACAGGTGACCAGTAAAAGAGAAACAAATATTGCATGTGAATTCTTTATTATGTGGCGATTATGGAATGTGGAATCGTTCTTTTTGATTACATTGTTGTTGCATTATTCGCTTTAAAATGCAACATTCATCAAAGAATGTTGCATCGGCATTAAAATGTCGATTTGCTCTATTTTCTCTTGATAAAATTATCTTGGGTTTCCCTGAAGTTTTTAATTTTTGAAATATTTTATTGATTGTAACAGTCCTAACTACTGGTTTCCACTGAATAAACAAGCGAAATTGTCTCTTTGATAGCTGCCAGAAGTTTAAAAATTGTTTAGATTGGTTCTTAATATGTACATTTCGGATAAATTACTGATTTCAGCATATTTAATAGTTAGTAATTCGTCACGCTAATGTATCTAGCTGGGGGTTGTTCGACGGGCATTTATTTTTGAACTGATTCGACCCAAAAAAAAAAAAAAAAAAGAATGACGATAATTTCTAGTAAAAACAGCACGTCAAATATGTTATGAAAAACGCGTACTTAGAAACGTCGTTCCAAAGAGGCAAAAATTAAATTTATTAAGAAGCATCTTTGAGTGCGATATACTATTTATGCACGTGTGCTTCAATGCTCAATAGGGGCAGTTTTTTATTCACGATTTTCAAGATTGAGAATCGCATCTAATCTATTCGCCAGACCCATTGTTGTCAATGCTTGAGAAGGCTGCAGTATATGCTCGGATTGTTTTTATTAAAGATTGTATGAGTCATGGTTACAGTAGTTTTTCTTATATCCATTTCCAACAGAACATCGAAGGAGACTCACGATAAACTTGGTGTACGCTGGCTTTACGAAAATATGGGTGTTCTGTTATGTTCTTCCCTGACCAAACCAAATCATATCGGCTGAATATAACCAAACTCGAAAGAAAATTGTGTGTTCTAGAATCTTTTGGCGGCTCCATTTGAATGGACGCTTTATAAAAACGAGGACTCATACGGTGAAATTTCAATGAGGTCCCTAACCAAATTATAATGTAAGAACAGTTTTCACTTTAAATTACGCACGTGTATCAAACCTTAAAAATGTTTTTTTTTTTTTCAAAATTGGTAGCACTGTGACAATTTTTAAATCATAAATGTCATTAATGTTTGCGCTGCAATTAATTTAATTGGATCAGAGACGATTCTAATTGAAGATTGGCCACATTGGTCCATGCTTTGATTAATTTTCCATACAAGCGGAATTTTCATTACAATTTGATTATACTCAGTACATACTATTGTGTCCGAAAAGTAAGAGCAGTTTTTTTTTTATAAAATTTAATTTTTTTTCGTTCAAGTCTATTTTGTCGCCTCCACTCGATTGATCATTCATTTCTGGATCATAATCATAGTGGGATGTGAAAAATAATAAGGACACTAATGTCAAACTATAACATTTGATCAAAAAATAAGTAAAAAGAGGAATTGCTAAAAATAACTGTACTTATTTTTAGATAATACATTACAAAAACGAGTTCTACAGGGTGGCGCAATAGAACGTGCATGTTTAACAAATAGATTAAAAAATAAATACAAAAGGTATGGTTAAAATAAATCTAAGGCATTGTACAGTAATAAATGGAGTTTATTTTTTAAAAATAACATCATCTAAATGGTGACCCTCTCTACGACGGCACTCCTCTAACCGCAAACGAAAATTATTGAAAACTTTCTTCAGTAATACTGGTGTAATGGCTGCCATTTCACCACGGATATTCTCCTTGAGCTGAAACATGTTTCTTGGATTATTACTGTAGACTTTGTGTTTGAGGTATCCCCACAAAAAAAAGTCAAGAGGCCTCAAGTCTGGACTACGTGGGGGCCATGGGATATCACCCCTTTTCGAAATCAGTCTGCCAGGGAACATCTGCTTCACCACCGCCATGGAGTCATTTGATGTGTGACAGGTAGCTCCAACTTGTTGGAACCAAGTTCTGGAATTTACTATTCTTGAACTTTCAATTTCTGGAGCCAAAAATCCGTCCAACATCTCAACATAGCGTTCCGTATTAACCGTGACGTTTTGGCCCCGCGCATTTTCGAAGAAAAAAGGACCAATTATTCCTCTGCCAGAGATTGCTGCCCATACTGTCACTTTAGGACTATGCAATGGTTTTTGGTGTTTGATTTTGGGATTTTCACTGTTCCAGTAACGACAATTTTGACGGTTTACGAACCCATTCATAAGGAAATGAGCCTCGTCAGAGAAAAGGATATTGTCAAAATTGGAAAATCGATTAAGCATTTCATTAGCAAATGCGAGCCTTGCTATGAAGTCGGACTCTTTCAATTCTTGTGTTAATTGCAGCTTATGTGGATGCAGTTTAAGATCCAATGTTAAAATTCGTTGCAAACTTCGTCGCGATAATTGTAAGACAGACGATCTCTTGCGAGTCGACATTTGTGGATTTGCTCGTACTGACTCCATAACTCTCTCAACATTGTCTTCGGTCCTAGATGTTCTTGGGCGATCATTTGCTTGTGGCTTAAATGTTGAACCGGTCTCTTCAAAACGCTTTACCCATATTTTAATTAAATTAGCACTCGGAGCTTCACTAATTCGCCGTAGTCCATATTCAGCACAATATAGTCGCCTAGTAGCAATATATGAACGAGAGTTCTCGTAAAATGCGAGCACGCAAAATGCGCGACGCTTCCCGTCGAAGTGATTCATAGCGACTAAAACTCCATGAGCCCGCCAACCCAACGATGTAGGCGCACCCCCGCCCGCGCCTTTTCTTCCCCGCAAAAAAAGATGATGCAATATGCACGTTCTATTGCGCCAGCCGTTATTATGTTTTTTAAAAACTGTTGTTTTTATTTTAAATTTTTTTAATAAATTAAACTTAAAATACAAATTCACCATGTGAAAAAAATTAAGAACACTTCGTGTTTTCATCTAAATAATACTATAACATTAACAAAAAAGAAGAGATTCGCAATTAATACTGTTCTAATATTGTTTTCCAGTGGTTAATATTTGTTGAGGCTCCTTTGTTTTTTAAAACTGCTAGGCATCGTCGGGGCATAGAGTCAACAAGGTTTTGACAGACCGAAATCGGTATATCATTCCACGCAGCCTGAATTAATTCCCATAGCTGATCGCAATTCGTGGGACACTTTCCTCTAATTGAAGTTTTTACTATATTCCACAAATTCTCGATCAGATTTAGATCGGGAGACTGCGCAGGCCATTCTAATAAATTTATCTTGATATTCCCAAACCAGGCCTTGGTGCACTTTGCCGTATGTTTGGGGCACCCAAACTGCTGTTGGAACACCCATCGCAGTGGCATATTTTCTTCGGCATAAGGAAGCATACAATTTTGTAGAATGTCAACATAATCTGTTGCTTTCGTAATGCCCTGTATACGATACAGTGGCCCAACACCATAGTAGGAAAATGATGCCCAAACAATGATATTACCACCGCCTTGCTTTACCGTCTTAAGAGTGCATTTTGGATTGTATTCCGCATTAATTGGTCTTCTTACAGTATGAAGACTCCTATCTGAATTAAATAAATTAATTTTCGTCTCATCCAACCATAGAATATTTCTCAATTTTCCTTGAGGCCAGCATGAGTGAACTTCAGCAAATTTTAGCCTTTGTTGTACGTTTTTTTTCGACAACATTAGTACTTTTCTAGCGCTATGAGCTTTAAGGTTCTCTTTAATAAGTGTTTTTCGAATTGTTGACGTGTCAATTTCTATGTTTAAATCAATTTTTTATCTGTTTCGATGAGATAAATGGATTCTTTTTTACACGTCGAATGATTCCACGTTTAACTGTAGGTGGAATTTTTGGGTTTCTACCACGTGTTTCTCTTACCGGAATCCTTTCGATTGCATTTTCAACCATTGTTTTTGAAATTTCAAGAAACCTTGAAATATTTTCTATAAGAATTTCCAGCTTTAAGCAAATTTTTAATAGTTTTTCTTAGTTCTAGGTCGCAGTGCTTAGATTTTTTCATTTTTCCCTAAAAACTACAACATTTTGCTGTTCTTAAGTTTAAATTGAATTTAAAGTTTCACTAAAATCACTCTTCTTACCTTTTGTACACAAAAAATAACTTTTAAACGTTTTGATATTATTTTATTTTAGTTAATCGACAAACTGTCCTTATTGATTCGCACAACCAAAACCAACTGATCTGTGCTTAATAATCTAGTTTTTTTAAATGTATAGGTATACAAATTCTACGAATTTTTGGAACGGAACTTGTTTCTGTAATATATTAGCTGAAAATTAATACAGTTATTTATGGGCAATTCTCTCATTTTACTTATTTTCTGATCAAATATTATTGTTGGGCATAAGTGTCCTTATTATTTTTCACATCACTGTACGCATCACCATCTGTAATAATGCGTATTTTAACGTGCTGGTAGGCAGAAATCATTTATTCACAGATTTTAACGCAACGATATTTTCCGATATCATTTCGTTTTTAGTAACAATCGACATTTGATGTACGATGGCGATCCCAACACTAGACAACCTAACAAAGAAGACACATAAAAGTTGGGAAAAATTTTCTTAATTTTTCAACACAATTTTCTCTTAGCTGGATACACTTTTTCCAGCGATATTCAACAGCTTCTATAACCTATTTATAGTAAGAATTGTCAAACTCCTTAAAATAGCCATCAACCGCAGACTCCGCCTCTTCATTGTTGGCAAATCTTTTACCACCAAGCCATTTTTTCAAATTTAGAAATAGAAGATAGTCCGAGGGAGCTAAATCTGTTGAATAAGGTGCGTGATGAAGCAATACGTACTTTAATTCATTAATTTTGGCCATCGCAATAGTGCATATGTGTACTGTCTTCATGAACCAACAATTTCTTTTTCGCCAAATGCGGCCTTTTTCTATAATTTTATCACCTGCAATAAATTAACATAATTTTCGCCATTGATGGGTTTTCCTTTCTGAAGATAGTCAATAAAAATAATCCCGTGCGAATCCCAAAAAACAGACCCTATGAACTTGCCTGCAGATGGAACCATCTTCGCCTTCTTTGGACACGATTCTCAGGTTCCTTTATCTCAGGTGTGAAGTGGTGGGACCCATGTCTCATCCATGGTTATAAATCGATGCTAAACACTCTACTGAAACATCTACACGGCGCTGTTTTTGCTCTATTGAAAGCAAGTGCGGCACCCATCTTGCGCACAGTTTTCTCATATTTAAATACAATGTTTGTTCAAAAAATAAAGGTGAATTTTCAAATTTCGCGGGCTACGTACATCCAACTTTCGATTATTATTTTTTTTTTATGTTGGGACACTCGTCTTGAAGATATGTTGACAGTTTTATCCATATAGCATGGTTAGTTTGTTAGTGGGAGGCGTAAATAAGACAAGTGTTTTGCGTGTTCGGCGATTTTCTGGTATCGAAAAAAATGGATCAAAGAAGTTGCATCAAAATTTTGTGTAAAAAATTGAATTAAGTGCTCAAAAACACTTGAAATGTTGACAGTGGCATACGGTGAGAGTACTCTGAGTCAAAAAAATGTTTACAAGTGGTACAAGCTTTGAACAGAAGGTCGAGAAGATGCGTCCCAGCACATCAACAACCGATGAAAATGTTAAGAAAGTGAACAAAATTGTTATGGAGAATTGTAGAATCACAATTAGAGAAGTTGCTGAGGATATCGGCATATCGGTTGGCTCATGCCATGCAACATTCTCGAAAATTTTGGGCATGAAGCGTGTGGCAGAGAAGTTCGTTCCAAAATTACTGAATTTTGACCAAAAACAACGTCGCATGAGCATCGCCCAGGAATTGATGATGATCCAGATTTGCTTAAAAGGGTTATAACTGGTGACGAATTATGGGTATATGGTTATGACATCAAAACCAAAGCCCAATCGTCCCAATGGAAGAGTTCAGGAGCACCGAGACCAAAAAAAAAACACTCCAAGTTCGATCAAATGACAAGGTTTTGCTCACTGTTTTCTTCGATTACCATGGCGTAGTGCTTCAGGAGTTCTTACCACATGGTGGTACGGTAAATAAGGAGTATTACCTTGACGCTATGCGCCGTTTGCGTGAAGCAATATGAAAAAAGCCCAGAATTGTGGGGAAACAATGCATGGCTTTTGCATCATGATAATGCATCTGCTCACTCGTCTTTGCTTGTGAGAGATTATTTGGCCAAAACCAACACCGTTATCATGCTTCAGCCAGCGTTTGTACCAGATTTGGCCTCCTTCGACTTTTTCCTGTTCCCAAGATTGAAGAGACCCATGAAACGAAGGTGTTTTGCGACGATTGAGGAGATAAAAAGCGAATCGCTGAGAGAGCTCAAGAACATACCAAAAAGTGCATAACAGAACTGCTTCGAGGATTGGAAAAAAACGTTGGCACAAGTGTATTATATCTGAGGGGGACAACTTTGAAGGAGATAAAATAAAAATTGATGAATAAATAAATATTTTTTGAGAAAAATAAAAATTCACCTAATTTTTTGAACACACCTCGTATTCGGTCAATATACGATGTATAGTACTTTTTGAAATGCCTATCATTTCTCACGTAACTTCAGCCGACGATCAGGCAATACCATTTTGTGGATTTTCTTAACCGTGTCTGACGTGGACACCTTATTTGGTCGACCACTACGGTGTTCGTCTTGACAGCTTGTTCGGCCTCGTTTAAACTGTGTTACCCAATATTTTAAATGAAGGAGTAGAAATTACCTCGGCTTTGGACAAAGACCTTTCAAACCATTTTTTTTCCATGTTTACAAATTCACTGAGATCGTTTTTGTTTGATGGTTCAAATAAAAACTCTAAACAACTTGGCGACTTGAAACTTCAAACATATGGTTTAAAAGATTGTTAATTTTTACCAAAATAGTTTTTTTTCAAACTACTGGCACCATATATACATATGAATGTACGTCAGGTCGACTAGTTTTGGGAACCTCGATTTATTATTATTAATTATTATTATTTTAAATCGCGGAAAATGCTTTATAAACATCGAATCAGGAACTGATTTTGAATCGATCGGTGTAAATTGTGTTTCATCACCCACAATTTTATCACTTATAATTTTGAGTGTTACACTCAGCAACATTAACGTACGTATTAACGAACGTATTCTTACATAGGGTAATTTTTTAATATTTACATTTTTAAGGTTGGCAGCACTTCAAAGACGACCGTGGAAGAAACGTTACCGTCAACGGCGAACGATATCGAGCCATGATACGCGGTTTTTTTTTGCCCCAATTGGCTGAGTTGAATTTGGTTGACATGTCATCAGGACGGTGCAACATGCTACACTGCTCGTGAAACAATCGATATGTTGGGGGATGAATTTGCTGAGCAGTTTATCTCTCGATTTGACCCTGTGAGTTGGCCCCCAAGATATTGCGATTTAACGCCTCTTAATTATTTCGCGTGGGGTTATGTCAAGTCGTTAGTCTATGTGGACAAGCCGAACACTATTGAAGCGTTACAGGATAACATAACACATGTTATTCGCGGAATACAGGCCGAAATGCTCGAAAAAGTGACGAAAAATCGGACCTTCCGAATGAACATTTTGAGATGGAGCCGCGGACAACATTTACATGAAATTATCTTTAAAAATTAAATGGCAAAGACCAATTTATCGATTCTAATAAAAATTTTAATATATGATGCAAGTTTGAGTGCTTTATTCGTTCATACTTCGTTTGAATCCTTTTAATTGGATATGTTTTATACCTATAGTTCATCTCCAAAAGAAGTCCAACAGGACTCTGCTTGGGCTTGTCTGTGCTCCACCAACATCTTCTCCAACTTTGATCTATATTTTGGATTTTTTTTTTTTTTTGAATATTTTGAGGTTAGCTCTTTTGTCCCCGGTATGTATGTAAAGTCCAAAAAATGTGTTTATTGAACGTATATACACTAAAAACCATCAAAAACAAAATTTTCGTGAAGAACTGGTTTTTATCAGTTGCTAGCATTTCTTAAACATACCAAAAATTTAATTTAAAACATAAAAATCGACAGAATATAGATAATAAAGTAGAAATCACCATCAAAAGGTCATGTGGTTGCCCCGACTGCTGGAGCGTAATCCTAACCTGCCAATTTCTAATACGTTTGCACTCAACGAATAGCCTTGCCAATCTGTTTAGCCATCTGTTTAGTTCTCATAACATCAATCTTTCCCGGTAGCCAGCAAAAAATTACTCATAGTCGTCATATCATAGCTTCGATACAAACACGTGTAAATATTTGATTATAGAACTTTGTGTTAGTTGGTTTCGCTTTTTTACATTTGGCTTCTGTATTGAAGCTAATCCCTTCAAGTTAATGTCATAAATTTTCGAAGAATAGTCGGCCGACCGAATTTTTTTTTTATATTTGAAGAAAAATTCATTCATTTACGGCGCTTTTGACAACATTTTGATTGTCCAATGAGTATTATGGTGCAAAGACCTTCTTACAAAGAAACCGCAGGATGATATAAAAATTGAATTGAAATCTAGATTATGATACGAAACGTTTGCAGCAATTGGGCTTTAAGGTCTCCTTTGAGAAGATTTGTTTTTCGAATTGGCAACACTGACATATGAATTATGTTCAGCCCATAGCTTTTCGTTTCATCATGGAGAACTCATCAATCTCTAAAAATTTAATGACAAAAATCAAAATTCATTGGATACATAATTTCTTATTAATTAGTTGTTCTTATTTGTATAAATTAACTAAGTTCTTTTTTGTAACAACAAGTCGTAACAAATGTATAAAACTACATTTTCTGTTCATTTATATATTCTCTCCTCCCGTAACTCTAAATGCAGCTGCTGCTGTAAACCTTTGGTTTGAGCCTGCGCACCGTCGTTATACGCCCAGGTTTGTAGCCGCAGTCGAAGGACAGCTTACCGCTCACCAACAAAGGCTCGTTGACAACTAACGGCGGTTCAACTTTTTCGAATGTGGGATTCTTATATTTTTCGGCTACGTAGCCCAGTTGTTTGTATGTGAGTTGTGGCTGTTCAGCCTCGTCATCAACGGCAGCAGCTTCCTCTTCCTCCTCAATATCGGGATATTCCTCTTCTATTTTCTTGACGCTAAAGGCTTTTTTCTGTAGCGTAATGACATCGCTGTTTAGGGCATAGAGATTTTCCTCTTTTACCGGTGAAATGTAGACTTTTGGTAGGCCATCAATGGGCTTTTGTACAAATCCGTAGGCCAACTTGGCTTCGGGTACTTCGATGGCTTTGCCGGCTTGTATGGCTAAACTCACACTAATGGGATCGGCCGGCAGGGAATCATCAACCTTGGCAATAGTTGGAAGGAGACCGACTCTGTGAATAAAAAAATTTAAAAATGTTGAAGGAGTTTAGAAACTGGAGCATTATATTCTTGAATAACAAAACTCAGTTCGTCGGAACAGCTCAACAGTTTAGTTTAAACAAAATTTTTCCAAAATTTTGATTGTGTAATGGTTTAGAATGGTGGTAGCCACGTGCAAAAATGTCACCCTTAAAATAATCTGTAATGGCCCAAAAAAATGAAGGGATATTATGCAAGAAATGTTTATAAAGTATATTAAAATTGAATAATGTGCAAGCACCACCAGAATATATTGAATAACATAATTAATGATAACACGAGTTTTGCTTGTAAAATTTTTTAAGGTACATTGTATTGTAACTAATACAATGAGTTGAAGTCTAAAACATCAGCAATAATGTATAGTTTTGTAAAATAAATATTTTTGTAAATGTTTCTTTTTGAATAAATTTCTTTATTTTATTTCATATACTAAATTTATTATTATACTGGGTTTAAAGACAACATTTTTAATTTTTGGTGATTTAGGAAATTAAAAAAAAGAAATTGCCTCAGTGTGGAATCGGATCCTGCATCTCCGCCGGAAGCGTTTTATAATTTGTTAGGTTACTGCTTGTCAAGTTCAAATGATCGGCTTTTCACATACGAGTACTTCCATTTCCAATGTGCCTTCATCACGCAGTTGTATGTTTTTAAAATTTGTATCAACAATAATTCTTGATATTATTGTTGAAATATCACTTATTAAAATTTTTAAATTAATTAGTTGATTAGAAATTAATTAGCTGCCTGTTGTTTTATAAATCTTATTGAACAGTTATTTATTTATTTTTTTTTTGAATAGCTTTGCTTAGGTAAGTTTTCATTTTAGTGCGGAAAATTATCAAACTGGATATCTTCCCTATCTCATCTGTGTTGTGCGTGACCTAAAATAGGTCAAAAATATTTGGAACATTTGGTTTAAATCGGTCCATATCGTTTTGCATTCTTCTCAGAAACAATTAACCAACTGAAAGAACTAACTTTATTTTAATCTAATTTCGTTTTTTAAAAAGTGTCTGATTTGTCGTACCATAATTACCGAAGAGGCCTCTTCTACTCATGTCTAACATGTAGATTAACAATTTTTATACCAATGATTCTTTGATTTGGGATAAAAATTATTGTCAAATAAATATAAAATTGTGCAACAAACAAAATCATTGGTAATTATCTCTGGATAGTATCACAATGTACGTTTAATCAGCTAAACATAAATATCTGAATATCCATTACCTTATTTTTGCTTCCAAATGCCGGAAAAACATTTCTCAGAATTCAAAAAACACAATTCTCAAAATTTTGAACCGATAACCATGCATTTTGTTCAATTTGCTGATCAAAAGTTAAAGAGTAGAAGAAGTGTATATACCATTGAATAGAATAGTGATTAAAGTTATTTTTTACGCAAAATAGATTTTACCTTTATGTAGCCTATCTCGATATATTCTGCAATAAGTATGTCCATATAAAAGTAAATAAAATGTTATAGCTTTTAGCAAAAACAGAGTGTTTTTATTATTCATAATTAATTTTTTTTTTTGACAAAATTTGAGTATATTAAACCATTGCATTTCCTTGGAGCTCTGCGAGGTATTTTAAAAACAACAATTTTCAAAGTGCCTACGACCACGTTTCAAGCTAAATTGAATCGGGCAAATTGGATTGACAATCGAGATGAATATTTCATAAAATCTTTGGATATTATTCCCGTATAAGAGGAGAAAAGAGAAAAAATCGTTGATTATACTGATAATATAATATATACCTATATAATATAATAATTTTGCAAAAGTTGGCCTAGGTACTCAAAAACAGTATTATAGTTTTCGGGTCGCATTTGGTATACGAAATATTACGAAAAGAAAATTCAAAACTGAACAGTTTCAATCCAATATAAAAATATATTCCTATCAAAGTTGACTGTGGTGACAAAATCTAATAATATCGGTTTTTAATTTAAAACAAAACGCAAAAAAAATTCCAAACAGTGAGAAATATGCATTTGCCATTTAGTTTCTCATAGAATCTTTATAGTAAACCTCAATAATTTATAAGTGTTGTTCGCGTTTCTTTCCATGATAAAATGACATGTAATGAATCACAAGGGAATTAGTAAAAAGTCTTCATTGAAGAACTAAAAATCAATAATTTTACGTCACCTGCTACTTTCGATCGGCTCATATAGGGAACGATGCCAGCTTTTTGGAATACGGAGAAGCCATTTAGGTTTTAAGATATCACAATGCCGGTGTAAATACTTCAAATCCGACATCGGCATTGTAAAGATCAAAACATTTTTAATGGCGCACCTAATTGGAACGTTTTTGTCGGGGTTTTTACGGAGGCAAAAAGAACAAATCGGACAAAAATGTAATCAAATAGTGAAAATTTTCGTGTGATTTTTTTCACGTGGATTAACTGAACGATAATGTGCTTAGACATTGACTTTATTTCCGGACACCGAGTTTTGCTGGCTTTCCGAATATAATCATTGGTGTCGTTTGCTCCACAAAATATTGATGGAGTGCAGGAAGATATTGGAACATCGTCATGTGACTTATTCACGATAAACATAGCTTGGCATTGGCTCCACACGCATATATTTAATGCTGTCTGAACTTTTGGCCGTCAAAAACATTTCTTCGCATTGGGTGCCGTGTCGACTCGGCACCATGACGGTGCCACCGGTTTATTGCTTCAAATGCGCCTAAAATATATTTCTTCTAAAATCAATTCCCAAAGGAAATTAAAAGAAAAATATCAAAATTGAATTTTTTTTATATTTCTTTATATCAAATTCATACCTTACATTTAAAGTGTTTAAGGTTTTTCATGCAAATTTAAAATGACACAATTTTCTATATAAAAATTTGAAATGAAAAAAAAAATGTTTGTATAGAATTGCCGAAGAAATGACAGCAAAAATGTAATGTCCAGGTTTGTTTCACGACTTTACGACGTGAAACAGGCTGGCTGGCTAGTAGACATGGCAACTTTCGTAAATCTTTATCATACTTCTTAACATTTGGCGCAACTTATTATGTTGCCAGATCGTAGCCGGGAATTAGAGATGGACAATTTAATCCCGTCTCTTCTAATATCTCCCATACAAATTGACAGTTTTTTTCGAAATTCATTGTTTTTCATACAATTCCTAAATCATAGAGTTGCAATCTAAGTTACTGTTCACTGCAATCTAAGTTAATGTTATCAAACATGAACATATGAACAAATCTACCAATTAACCACGCCCCATCTGGTACCTCTATACAAGTGGCCCACTTAACCATTGTATTCTAAGGTTCATAATTTCTATCTCGGTACATTAAAAAAAAAAATTTGTGCACACTAATGACTTGCTAAAGCAAAGTGTGAGAAGGAACAATTGTCTAGTCCATTTTGATCAATGGCCCAATAAAATGGCCAATATTCAGAAACTCAATTTTTTCAAATTACCTAGTAAATGATAATAATTAAATAACTAAGTACAGTAAGTTTTAATTTTGTAATTTTGCTTCATTTATTTCAGAGTGAGAGTTTGTTGATAAGAACCTAGCGATTTATCACGCCAATTCTGATACCCCTCATATTTTTGCGCCAACGCAAAAAAGACGTTGATTGAAGATGTGTACCTATATATGTAAGTCAGTCCAGAAGATGTGAATACCTGTAATGGTTACAATTCACAATTCATTTATACAATTAGATAGCTAGAAATGTTATGTTTCAAAAAAATTTTAATTTGATTATAACCGTTCAAAAATACAATATTATTAAATTATAATCGTCTGATACTTTTCTGTAGTAAATCTAAATTATGTATTGAATTTAAAAATATTCTTTAAAATTATTCTTTTTTTTTTAACACGGAAATCCCATTAAGCACCAGTCCACAAGTGAACCAGAACTTCGCTACCTTCCACAGGTTTCGTTATCTTAATGCCACCATATTTTTACTACACTTCAACAACTGAAAACATATCATTTCAGTTACATTTGCTAGCAAAAATTCCGATATCAGTCCTTCATTCCGTATTAATATTTATTGAATAACTATTTGTAAATATCTTACTGCGGTACAACGTAGGGTGGTGATACCGGGGGAGAAAATATGGTCGGTGGTGGGTAGAGTGGGGAAGGTCCGTTGCAGCCGCATGATTCAGAACATTTCCCGCAATTACATGTTTTGCCACAGGTGCATGAGCCACTGGGTTTGCAACAATCACATGGTTTTTTCTGCAAGGGGAGGAAAATTTGATTTGTTTTGAAAAATCATATTTGTTATTGTTATATAATAAATATTAAAACAAGCCATATAGCAATAGTTTTTAATTATTTTTGATATCTAATTGTTTTTTCCTAATTCCTAATTAGGCAGATAAAGTACGGTAATCTCCTCTTATTAGAAATCATCTGAGATCCCAGAAAATATTTATTTCTGCTTTGTTGCAACCAAAGCATGAACCTACGTCCACCCGGGCGCACATCTATTGAAATCAGACCAGTGGAAAAAACGTTTCCGTGCAGTACTGGGACACATTTCTAGAAAAATTATAATATCCGTCACCATAGAATGCGGCAGATATTCTAAGTTTGTCACTCCGTTTGTAATTATTTGTAGTAAATATTCACCGATGTTTCTGACATTGTAGAGGGTAAAAACTTCCCTATTCAAAAATGCTACTATTTTTTCGTTTATTATATGCTAATATAGTGTATTACACTCAAAAAAAAAAGTGAAAAACCAGCTCAAATTGAGTAAAACTGATATTCATGTGGCGTCCTTACTCAAAATAAATAAGAAAATTATTCCAGGAAGTTGGCTTACTTACTTTAAGTACGTGCTAGTTTTACGCACACTCAAATCAAGTAAAATTTTTTCAATTTAAGTTTCACTTACTCATCGCAAGCAAAATTCACTAGTATTGAGTGGATTTGGAATACCTATTTTGAATATGTTTTCAACCCAAATTCCGTACGACTTTTTTAAGAATACTTACAGAATTGTGGTTACTGAGAAATGTTTAAAAATACCAATTTTCGGTGGAAAAACGAGCCATGTCGATATGTCTTCTTCTTATTCTTAGGTGGCGACTGGAATAGACATATCTATTATACGCCGCCCGCCAAAAATAATTCCAAACGCTTCGACCTTTTGCGCTTCTCCTCCAATTCGTCACACCAAGTTTCGATAGTACTTCAAAAGTACTTTCCAACGAAGTTTTGGTCCACCTCTCTTGCGCAGTCCATCGAGTTCCTTGTCGAAAACTTTCCGTGTCGGAGAATTTAGGTCCATCCGCACAACATGATCCAGGCAACGCAAACGCCGTATATGAATGCGTTTAACTTTGTCGATGTCGACATATAGCTCATTGTTCATGCGGCGCCGATACTTTCCGTTGACGATGATGGGTCCATATATTTTCCGAAGTATTTTCCTCTCGAAAACTGCCAGTACTGATTCATCCGCTTGTGTCATAACCCAATATTCTGGGTACCTATCTACAAGATAGGTAGAACCAATGTCTGGTACAGTCGGATTTTTGTTTGTCGAGAGAGGGCTTTATTATTGAACCGCTCGCTTAGCTCATATTAACGTCGGTTAGCAAGCAATACTCTCCTCTTTATATCCATGCTGATATCATTCGTTTTGTTTACAACCGGAACCGAGGTAGATAAATTTGTCCACCACCTCAAAATTATTGTTGTCAACGTTCACAGTGGTTGGGACCACTAACTTTGTTTTGTGCTCGTTTATCACCAGACCCATTTTTGCTGCTTCCTTATCAAGCTTGAGAAGGCTGCAGTAACATCTTGCAGTTTTCGCCCAATAATGTCTATGTCATCTGCATATGCGAGAATATGTGGCTTTTATTACAGATGGTACCAGTCGTGTCATGTTGAAGAGGTCGCACGATAGACTGTCGCCCTGCCTAAATCCTCGTTTAGTGTAAAAAGTCGATATATAGTGTATGAAAAGACGACATTACTGTACACCACACACACACCACGCACAAGTGGATGAAATCGGTCCAATAGTAAAAAAAAAGAACTTGTTCTTACGAGAACTAAGAAATAATATAGAATATAGAGGACCAAAAGCAATATACAGGGTGGGCCATAAGGGTGTTGGCGGCTTAAATATTCAATTAAAAAAAAACTACGAAACATAAAAAAAAATATATTTGTATTTTTAAAAAGTAGAAGCATGGGAATGTTAAAGACTTAAAAATAATGTTGTCCAAATGGCTGCCCTCGGCTGCTTGACACTCTTGGAACCGAAGTCACAAATTTTGGAAAACTCGTTGAAAAGTTGTTCTCGGTATTTTGTTTTTTTCCTGAATAATGTTCCTCTTCAACTGCTGTAAATTGGTCGGATTATTCTCGTAGGCTACCGATTTGAGGTAGCCCCATTGAAAATAAGCGCATGGAGAGATCGGGGCTACGTGGGGGCCATTCAATATCCCCCCTTTTCGAAATCAGTTTTCCAGGAAAAACATTTCTCAGCAGCTCTATGGATACCCTATCCGTATGACATGTGGCCCCATCCTGTTGAAACCACATCCTCGAGGTATTGCCTTGAAGTTCTTGCAAAGCTGGCACCAAAAAGTCTGCTAGCATGTTGCTCTAACCGTCATCGCATGCCCTCTTTCGTCCTCAAAAAAGTATGGTCCAATAATACCGGTTGACGTTATCCCAGCCCACACGACAAGCTTAGGGCTGTGAAGTGGACGTTCATGCAAGCGTCGGGGATTAGTCTCGGACCAGAACCGACAATTTTGCTTGTTCACGTGGCCATTAAGGTGAAAATTGGCCTCATCACTAAAAATCATGTTGTTGAAATTGTTGAACCGCTCTAGCATCACATTGTCAAAGTTAAGTCGGTTATTGGCATCATCGGGTTTTAATTCTTGGTCTATCTGAATCTTATAAGCCTTCAAATGCAAATCACGTTTCAAAATTCGTCGTAAAGTTGTTCTTTTGACATCGAAAGATTGACTTCTCTTACGTGTTGACTATTGCGGATTTCGCTGAACTGAAACACGAACACGCTCCACAATGTCGGCTGATCTTGCAGAACTGGGCTTGACAAAACAATTGGTGTCTTTTGGCCGTTTACATTTCTGATATATATTAACATTCGCTGTTCTGAGATTAGATTCGCTCGCTATCCTGAGATAATTCTTGTCAAAAGTTAGAAAAACATCTGACTTACACATACTTCTTGCAAACCCTGCGATTACACCAATGGTTTATATATAGAAGCAATTCATACGCGAAGAACTTCTCCCACGTATGCTTACGAGACATCTCTAGAATTAGAATCAGCACAAAGGAACTGAAGGTGTCTTCCGTTTCCGTGCTTAAATTCCGTTTTATGCCCAACTTTAGTGAGACTTCGAATAAATGTTAAGTATAGTTTTATGGTGTTATTTTCCAAATTTTATTGCGATGTACGAGGTGTGTTAAAAAAATAAGGTGAATTTTCATTTTTCTCAAAAAATATTTATTCATCAATTTCTATTTTATCTCCTTCAAAGTAGTCCCCCTCAGATATAATATACTTGCGCCAGCGTTTTTTCCAATCCTCGAAGCAGTTCTGATATACACTTTTTAGTATGTCCTTGAGCTGTTTCTTTCGTATTGCTTCACGCAAACGCCACATAACTTCAAGGTAATATTCCTTATTTACCGTACGATCTAGTGGTAAGAACTTCTGATGCCCTACGCCTTGGTAATCGAAGAAAACAGTGAACAAAACCGTGACATTTGATCGAACTTGGCGTGCTTTTTTTTATCTGGTCTTTCATTGGGACGATTGGACTTTGGTTTCGATGTCATAACCATATACCCATGATTCGTCACCAGTTATGACCCTTTTAAGCAAATCTGGATCACGTCATTCAACTATTCCTGAGCGATGCTCATGCGACGTTGTTTTTGGTCAAAATTCAGCGATTTTGGAACGAACTTCGCTGCCACACGCTTCATGCCCAAAATTTTAGAAAAGATTGCATGGCATGAGACAACCGATATGCCGATATACTCAGCAACTTCTCTAATTGTGATTCGCGATTCTCCATAACAATTTTCTTCACTTTCTCAACATTTTCATCGGTTGTTGATGTGCTGGGGCATCGAGAGCGAGCGTCGTCATTCACATCTTCTCGACCTTCACCCTATGCCACTGTCAACATTTCAAGTATGTTTGAGCACTTTTTACACAAAATTTGGTGCAACTTCTTTGATCTATATTTTTCGATAGCAGAAAATCTCCGAACACGCAAAACACTCGTCTTATTTATGCCTCTCACAAACAAACTAAACATGCCATATGGATAAAACAGTCAACATCTCTTCCAGACGAGTATACCTACATAAAAAAAATAATCGAAAGTCGAATGTCGTAGACCGCGAAATTTGAAAAATCACCTTATTTTTTGAAAACACCTCGTATCTTGTAAACCGATAAATATGATAGACTTAATAATAATCGATGCATTTGTTATCATTCACTTTTTGCAGATGTCGATGAAACCAGGATGCATTGGAACTCGATATTTTAAAAAGTAGAGCCAACTTGGAAAAACTGTTTGCAGTAAAATGATTAGATCTAAAATCGATAGCAAAAAGTAGAATGATTCGGTCTGAAACTGCGCTATCTTATAGTACTATGTAATAATTTATTTTCGCAATCATTGTTCTTAGTATCATGCTGCAAATACTAAATTATGTAAAAATTCATAATAAAATCATTGATAACTTGTTGGTACAAACACTTTTCATCATCATCAATTCTTCGTATTTTATTACTCGTGAATGATAAAGAATTTTGATGAAATACTGATTTATATATGAATTTGGATTGGAAATGTTTCAATGGAACTAACAGCTTATGTAGTTGACAAATTTGGAAAAAATTGTCTCTTTATCTTATATTGAGAGATTTTCAATTGAGGTCAAGAAGAAACATTACAATATAAAGTAAGTTATTTGTCTATACAACGTTCACTAAAGTTAAATTAAATTAATTAATTAACTAAATTAAAAAATTAAATATTAAAAAAAGACAATAATTTGTCTTTAGCTGAATTAACATTTCCTAAATATCTTTTTCGTGTTAGGATTATTCAACAAACCATCTATTCATCCACGTCAAAAAATAATTTTTATGGAAAGATATGAAAAACGTTACATACTTTATTCAGGGGAAGTATAGCAAACTTCCCATAAAGATGTTTCTAAACAAATTGGCCAAGGAATATTCGCTAAGTATTTTTTCATTAAACTATTTTTGTGATTATATATCTATAGTGAAATTTTAATAGGATTATTTTCGTAGAATAATCAAATAACACGTTTGAAATCGTCGCCTTTTTTTTAAATTTCCAAAAAAAATTATACGAAAATATCAAAAATAGTAAATAGTCTGTCAAAACGTTCTACAAATGTATGTTATAACTAATACCATTAGGGGAGGTAAAAAAATGAAATCTTCCTTAAATAGTCAATTTTTCATATAAAACATTCTATATGTACAAAAGTATTGCGTATACCATCAGGTATTTCCCATTTTAATTTTCTAAGGATCACTTTCGCCCATTTTTAAAACAGGAAGGAGAAAATTGGTCTAAAATGGTCTCATATTTTGTACAATTATGCTGAAGGTATTATGCAAAAAAGGTCCGCTTGGCAACTCAAATATAATTTTTCAATATTTCTTTGCCTGATATACCAAAAGCTATGACCAATTTAGAAACACAAACATAATTTGAAAGCAATTATGAAGTTTAAATATTCCATTTCTAAAAAGCTACAATACGAGTAATTGTGAAATTCGACTTCCATGCATATGATCGTTGATGCAACTACGCTCGATACAAACCGCCCCAGGAGAGCAGAAATATAAATGTTTATAAACTCACTGAATGTAAAAATTTCTGACTTCTTTGATTTCCTGATCTGTTCGACATTGGATATTGTAAATAAACGTTTTTGTTTTAAGGGGTGCCGCTGGTCTAGAATTTTCAAAACATCGATTTTTTTTTTTTTTTGATATTTCGAAAGTATAGATTTTTAAGAATATACTGTAATTTTTGGAAGGATATTCCCTGAATTTTCGATTCTACAGCCGCTTTAGCAGGTAGAGTCAGATTCGTCACGTGGCGGCATCAATGGTCGCATTGTTCGTCGCGCGACAGCTGTTCCGGCCCTTCTCGGAAATGTGACCTTTTGTATATATAAGATTATTTGCTATTATTATTATTATTATTATTTTGGTGCTGGAAACGCAGATTAACTGTAAGTATTAAAAATTTCAGAAATTTTTGAAAATACCCACTCTCAAAACTTTAAACTCATTTATCTCAAAACTACTTTTTTCGGCCTGGTGTTGTCAAAAAAAAAAAAAAAAAAAAAAAAAAAAACTATTCAACTGAATTGTCTGAAATTTTAACATGTTGTTCACAACATCAATGGTTATCGTCCGTACTAGAATCATATTATTTCAATTTTTCGTATTTTTTTTATTAAAAAACTGAAAAAACTCGATTTTTATAGTGTCATATTCAAAACCGCGCCGTTTTGTCAAATTTTTTTTATTCTAGTACAGGACATAGCTACAGTCATACTGGTTAATATTTTTTTATTGTTTTGGTTTTTGTGTTTCAGATAAATAGAAGACCCGTTCAGGTTCAATTTTTCGGGAGGGTCAACTTCAGCGCCATTTTTAAAATTATTAAAATTAAAAAAATAATTTTTTTTTTTCATTTTTGTTTGTAAAAGAAGTTAAAGAAATAGCCTAAAAATTTTAAGTAATAAATAAATAAATAAATAAATAAAAATAAATTCCTGAAAATATAAATTTTCGAACTCTGGACCACCGGGACCCCTTAACCTTCTCGAACAAAATTTTATAATATATAAAAGTGATTGGCTGAGAGAAAGTCAGAACAAATTGAAATCATGTCATAACGTTTCACTTTTTGATATAAAATTTCTACCAAAGCCCAGACAAACCTTGGTGCTATCTCTTCCAAAGTTCTTACATTTATTTGGTTGGACTTTAGCCTGCGATACAAGAGCCCTGTTGAAAATGACGTTCTATGTCTTCATATTGGCTCCAATTAATAATAATAATAATAAAAATATATCCAGAGAAAGAATAATTTAGACCAAGAATAATTTAAATTCACAAGTTTCTGAAATGCAAGTATTTGCTATCGACCGATTATACTCGTATTAGCAACTAAGTTTTGTTTTTATAAAAATGCAAATTTGTTATGAAAACATGTTTACAAATGATTTACGGTAAAACTGATCATCTTTTGAGGCTTTTCACGAATCTAGCCATCGAACGGAACAAGTGATAATCGGAGAATATGGCGGATGGGTAAGAATTCCCATTTCAGCGATTCCAGGTAGGTTTTAACGGGTTTGGCCACGTGAGGCCGACCGTTGTCATGCTGAAAAATCAATTTTTCATGCCTCTCCACCATTAATTCCATTAATTGAGATCGATGCCGATCCCCAGTGATGGCTTCGCTTGGTTTCGCTCGTGGTCTTGGTCCCACCAAATACAGAGCATAACCTTCGCAGCATGAATATGTGGCCGAGGCGACGACGTAGAAGCATGACCAGGCAGCCCCCATGACTTTTTTTCTTTAGATTGCTGTAATAAATCCATTTTTCATCTCCTGTTATAATGCGATGAAGAAACCCCTTCCTTTTTTGTCGCTGAAGCAGTTGGTCACAGGCGAAAAAACGACGCTCAACGTCGCTTGGCCTCAACTCATAATGAACCCAAGTTCCTTGCTATTGAATCATTCCTAACGCATGCAATCGCGTGGAATGGCTCGGCGGGTAACTAATACTGAAACAAGGTCTACCTAAGTTTGACACGGATCCCCACCAAGCAATGCCGTCAATTCAGTGTCTTCGAAGGATCGTCGTCTTCCTGCACGCGAACGGTTGTCAGCATCAAAATCACCGTCTTTAAAGCGACGGAACCAATTACGACACGTTGTTTCACTTAAAACAGCATCTTCATAAACGTTTTGAAGTTCTCGATGAGCTGATTATCAGTCCAGATTTATGCCTGTCAATTCGTTTCACATGATGTTCATATATGTATCCAGAAGTCAGAATCTATTATTTGGTGCCACAACTAAAACTACAGTGCCTTCTTAATTACCGCTATAAATAGCAAGCGGAAGGGCGCAAAGTTCTTTAGTCGCTAAATGTGCGGCCAGGCCGACGCATATATAGGGTTATCCGATTAGTAGTTTCAAAACCGCCGGTCTGGCAAAGCTGTCAGCTATTAAATAAATGTCGTCTGAAGTGTTGTTTATTTAGTAAAAGGTTTGCCATTTACGAATATGGATCTTTTAACAACGGAAGAATGCATAAAAACAATTCAAACTTACTACAAAAATGGTGATTCGGAAGTGAGAAGTGAATCGAACCAAATTTTTTTCAGCGATGAAGCTCATTTCTCGCTCGGTGGTTACGTCGACAAGGAAAATAGTGGCATATGCGGCTCGAAGAACCCAGAAGTGATTGTGGAAAAGCCATTATATCCGAAAAAAGTGACTGTTTGGTGCACCTTATAGTATGGAGTTGTCATTCTAACGTATTTTTTCGAAAACTATTTCAGAAGCATCCACCGCTGCAACCAATCCAGAGTCGCTCGTTTAAATGACATTGTATTTCGTACATAATGGCAAAAGTTTCATCGAAATCAAAGCTTTTTATTTAACTTAACTTGAAACCGAAAAATGGGTAACCCATAACCGCCTCCACAGCTTGTGTCAAAGTCGCCATTTCTTTATATAAATAATATATCGAATGTGCCCGCTTTCCCAGTGAGAATTTGCACGCAATTAGGGTGCAAGTTAGGTTGGCCCTTTGCTGCATCTGTCACCCACCAATAAATGTTGCAATTATTGAAAACATTCTAAAAATCGCATTATTTTAAAAATTCAGTTCAGTTCCTGTATAGGCAAGTTTGTGATAATGGATCGATTTCGCCCACTTGTTTCACCCGCAGCGTATAGTGTAGCGGACAATGTGCCAATATAACGTCATCTGTTTTTGTAAAAATGGTAGCTTAGTAGTATTTTTTTTAATAGGCACACCCACAATTTAACCGGTGCCTTAAAAAAATATATGAAAGAGATGGTTCTTCTACTGTATATTGCTGTCAAATAATGAATAAATGGTCAAATTGTTAAAAAACTGTACGTAATGTACGTTTTTCTATGGATGGGCTCGCTTCTTGTATAGGAAACTTTTCCTACTGAGCCGATTTTGGCCAATTTTGAACTTAACTTGCCTATAACAAATTTCAAACCACTAGCTCGAACGGTGCAACATCTATCTTGCTTTTTAATAAACATTCGGATGTTTAAACCGATCTTAAATATGTAATACTTTATGTTGTCGCGAATTTGTAGCTGCTAGAAACTGATTAGGTATATCATTCATTTAGGATGCACACAATTATGAAATACTCTCGAGTATACCAACGCATTTATTATCTTCACTCAGTTATCATATTTGGTTGGTATACCAAATCTGTCTTTTTGGGTTTGAAACTTTTTCTGTTTTTAATTCTCCTACACGTTCGTGATTAAAGTCACATTTTACTTGGAGTTGAACTATAAGAAATCCGATAAAAGCGTTTTTGAAATGTCACTGTGTTATATCTGAGAAACGAGAGTTGACCCGGGAAATCACTTTGAAAATTCTCATGCACAAATTGCCAATTATCATAAAAACCAAAAATATTTTTATTATTCAGTTCCTATTTTTTCAGCTTTTTTTTTTTTGTTTTTATTAATTGTGGGCAATTAATTGTTTCACTTTACTTTTGTATTATTATAATTTTAACTTTGACTTACCTTGGGTACGAGTTTAGGCAATGCAGCAGGTTCAATCATTTTCTTGGTACACCAACACTTGTCACCAATGGGCAAAAGATCTATGTCAGGCAAACCATCGGGGTATTTTTTCTTGGGTCGAACTACCAATGGGTCTGCGCAACCCGCACAGAAGTCAATGCCTTTTTCAGCGCACACACAGGCCGCATCCAGCTGGAATGAATTTTCAATAACTTTCTTTTAATTCTCAAGTCCTTAAGTTCGCCTTTCTCGACAAAGATTTGAATACACAGCAACATCGCGTGCATTGTAACACATAACACCGAATTTTTACTTTTCAGTTGAACTTTTCTCTCTTTTTGGGGATTTGAAATGCTTAAACGGAGCGAAATCATACGTTCGCACGTATACTCTTCCTAAATGTTTACCTCGGCGGGCAACGAAAGTACAATCACTCCCAAAAGTATTAAGCAAGCAGACCACTTATTGAATAACATCTTCACTGCTTCTGCTTTCTTCTATGTATGTCGCAACGCTGATGGATGAATTAATTATGCAGTCGCAAGACTTCAAAGATGAACTTAAATGTTACAACTTGCCGAGTGTTCTTTGATAAATAATCGAACATCTGTTCATGCTTTTGTCTATATTTTCGTATTGAAAAAAGTTTGAGTTAGAGTATCTCAACGCGAATTCGTGCACTTGACCACACATTCATTGATTGCGGACTTTGATAGCTGCGTCATATGTGCAATATTTAGAGAATTCCTAAGAAACTCCATGCGATTATTACCTGACCAGATGTGGTAGAGCGACGTCGTAAACAAGAGGTTTAGCCAATAAATTCATTTCGGTCGTTAATCATCATCCGGAATGTTCTCAGATGTTTAGCGAAGTTCTTTTGCGCGTTGCATCGTATTCATACTCATATTCGATCATGAATTGTTTGACACCGAGACATCCGTTATGGTACAGAGCAACTCAAAAGTAATGGTTCCATTGCTTAAATAACTTTGTGTATCGTCCTAACATTGGCATTTATAAAGAGGCAGATGTAGAAACGCGCCAACAAGTCCTGGAGCGTTATGTCCCTTAAGAACGGGGAGCAATTGTAATTTTTGCAAAGCTCAAACTTTTTATTTGCAAAAAAAAAAATCATTTTTGAAAGTGAATAATGTATTTTTTAATGTGTATTTATTTAAATTTTTCTTGTTTATACGAGAAAATAATATCGAACGAGTGGCATCCGCTATAGTTAATGCACATTGACGCCCTTTAGATCATTTTCCATTATTTGCTCAATACTTCAAGTATTGGATTAACCATTTCTTGTTCATATAGGGTGGCGCATAAGCAACATTAAAATTTGATCAGTGAATACGTTTTTTGTTTAAGTCTTTTTTTCGTCTCTTTACAGAATTAACAAAATAATATTTGGAAAATTTATGATGGAAAGGCTCGGCACAGAACAAAGAACCAAAGTTGCTCAATTTTACTTTGAAAATCAGCATTCAATTATTTAGATCATATCGAAATTTCTTTCATGTTCGAAATGCTGCTAGCGCTCCAACAATTTACTGATTGGTTCAGCGTTTTGGGCAACAAGTGGCTGTCTGTGATCTTCCGCGTGCTGGAAGACCTCGCGTAGTTCAAAATGAAGTGACCATTGCTCGAGTGCAAGCAAGTATTAAGAAAAACCCCGAAACTTCCACCAGGCGACGTTCTCAGCAGTTAGAGGTATCTAGGCGGTCTTTACAAAGAATTTTACACAAAAAATAACCGTTATTTAGTTATTCACAAACTAGCTGACCCGGCAAACGTTGTTTTGCCTTCAAAATGCATTTTGAATTATTAGTAGTTATGTTTGTCACCTGCCATTATTTGATTCAATGTTAATGTGGTAAAAAAAAATAATTGCAAAAATCTCATCTGCAACGCCATCTATCACTTCAAATAAAACCTTTTAAACCTTCCGGAATACTCTACCAATAATTTAAGATCAAAATGAGCCAAATCGGTCCAACCGTTCTCGAACTTTAGCGAGACTAACGCACAGCAATTGATTTTTATATATATAGATAGAAGATAGATAGATAACTATCTCGTCCCCTTCAAAGTAATCCCCCTCAGATATAATGCACTTATGCCAGCATTTTTTCCAATCCTCGAAACGCTTCTGAAACGCGCTTTTTGGTATCGCCAACAGCTCCTGTTTCGATTTTTCTTTTATCTCCTCAATCGTAGCAAAATGCTTTCCTTTCATCGGTGTCTTCAGTTTTGGGAAGAGGAAAAAGTCAGCGGGAGCCAAGTCCGGTGAATACGATGGTTCAGGCATGATTGCGGTTTTGTTTTTGGCCAAAAACTCACGCACAAGCATCGATGTGGAGCTGGTGCGCTACCATGGTGCAAAAGCCATGATTGGTTTTTCCATAACTCTGTGCGTTTCTGACGAATTGCTTCGCGCAAACGGCGCATAACTTCAAGGTAGTATTCCTTATTGACCGTACGACTTTGTGGCAAGAATTCATGATGCACCACGCCATTGAAATCGAAGAAAACAGTGAGCAAAACCTTCACATTTAACCGTACTTGACGTGCTTTTTTTGGTCTTGGTTCTTCTGGACACTTCCATTGGGATGATTGGGCTTTGGTTTCAATGTCATAGCCATACACCCATGATTCGTCACCAGTTATGACCTTTTTGAGGAAATCTGGATCGTCGTTGACGACGTTTAACAGCTCCTAAGCGATGTCCATGCGACGTTGTTGTTGCTCAAAGCAATTTTGGAACAATATTCGCTGTCGCACGTTTCATGCCTAAAACATCCGTAAAAATTGCTTGGCATGAGCCGAACGATATGCCAACATCATCAGCAACCTCTCTAATAGTGATTCGACGATTACCCAAAATCATTTTCTTCACTGCTGTTTCAATGTTTTTATCGGTTGTTGACGTGCTCTGGCGACCAAGACGAGCATCGTCATTGACATCTTCTCGTCCTTCCTTAAACCGGTTGTACCACAATTGAACTTGTGTTCTGCTCATAGTAGACTCGCTAAACGCCACAGTAAACATTTCAAATGTCATTGCACATTTAATTTCATTTTTTACACAAAACTTAATGCAGTTTCTTTGATCCATTTTTTCAAATAGTAAAAAATCGAAGAGCAGGACTAACCTTTTTATCTGTCAAAAACAAACTGACAATCCAAAATGGCTGATATTGTCAACATATATAACAGACATGTGTATCAACATAACAGGAAAAAAACGCGAAAATCGAACATACGTAACTCTCGAAATTTGAAAATAACGGTTACTTTTTTGATCACATCGTATGTTACATCTTTTCCCATATAAGATGCAATTGGTTCACAAGTTAAAACTAAATGATGCACAAGAACGCATTCAATATAGTCGCCGTTAACGTTACTTATGCACCACAATCGGGCGAGAGAGAGTTTTGATTTGGCCATTAGGTTCAAAACAATATATTTTTAGTTTTTCTGGGTCATGTCTAATACCTGAAATGTCGTTAGAATAATCGAAACACAAAACATCACCAATCGGAATCGCAAAAAACCCATTTTCAGTTAGCCGATTGTGCCAATTACTCTTTCTTAAATTCGAAAATTTCTAATATATGTTTGATACTTTCGAAGTATCAAAAAACCTGTAACAGCGCCTAATAGTCATAATTCATCGCTATAGAACAGTGCTTTGAATTTGTTGAATTCTTGAAAGTAAAAATAGAGTGAGTCAATTTTTCCATAGACGAATGAACTGAATATGCTGTCAAGTTCCTCCCTACTGGTAAATGGTACCCCGGCCAGTCTGTTTAAGAAGCATATTAATTAGTATGGTCATTTTTCGTATCTATCAACTACCGGATTTGTATATTTGGTGTCCCGTTGGATGTTTTGAGTATAGATTCCCCAGTTCTTTTCTCAAGAATACATTACGTTGATAAATTTTAACCTATCGAAAAGTGAAAATTTTTAATTTCTACAAAATCTTCAAAATACTCATTTCTGTAACTGTACAGGGTTGCCCATATTCGACGGACCCATCTGGCAACGCC
>JAHXMU010000125.1:2833597-2844518 GCA_019455685.1 Philornis downsi
TTTTTTTAAAACATGGGTCCGTCGAATATGGGCAACCCTGTACTAACGTCGTACACATTTTTCGTTATTTTCTTTAACAATAAAGTAATGATGCTTCCCGTAATACTAGGTTTTGGTATCTGAAGTTTTGCTGCAGTATTTTTTTAAATTTTTAAATTCTGTATAATAAACGAAATGGAAAAAATATTATATGTATTTGTTGACAATTCTTGTATCCAAATTGCTTATTTACTATTTTCAGGGAAAGCTTCATATATTTTGAAATTATCAACAGGATTTTAACAAAGGTCAATTTTCATGGAGTGATAAAAGCTCAGTTGAGAGCAAATACAAAATTTAGTCAGATTCAAAATATTTACTTGAAGTCAAAAACATGTTTGCACGACATTTAATATTTTAACAGATTAGGCAGACATCTCATTGGGCATTATATTATGGTTTCTTTCACATTGTATTCAATTAATCTTATTTTTTGTCACAACCATAAACGTAGCAGGGGGCTTAGCTTCCCCCCAGGAACGGGTGCATTGAATGAAATTAGCCTAGCCAGAATGAACGAATGAATGAAAGAGAGAATTCATTGCTACGGCAATGATCACAATATATAGCAATGCATATTATAAAGATAAGGAGAGAGAATCAGTTGTTGAAGCTGCAGAAGGGAGAGCAGATACTGAACATACACATATGGTCGAAAAAATAAGTACACCTGCTTATTTTTGCTTTCTGTTTAATTTTAGCTACTTTAACGGAAAATAAACATGGCAATTTTTTTTATTTAAATAATTTTAATTTGGTAATGCCTTTAAGAGTAAAAACAAAACTGGGGCTTCCCCGTTGTTTTCATTGTGAGTTACTTTTGTTTAGGTGTCATTTTAGTACTTGGTCAAAATAATAAATACGTTGCTCAATTCTTTAATATTCTCGCACTGTGCTGTAGTTCTTTTGGAAAGGCTAGTTATTTTACTGTTGATTATCTTTATTCATAACAAAATATATAGAAAAAATCAGTGATGGGTTGAAAAAGTCATTGTTCTCCGGAGTAGAGAAAATTTGTTTCAAGGCTAAGAGAAAGTGGCCAAAGTCTTTGTTCTATAGCAGAAACTAGGAATCGGTCACTATTTTTTGTACAAAATGCTTTAAAGCCTAAAAAGCCCGTTGAAACTCGCGGAAGACCCAAAAAAACTTCAAAAACAACAGATATCCGTATGGTAACACTTGCGAAGAAGGATCCGTTTGTGTCTTCAAGAGCGACGATTTCAGCAGAAATTGAAAATATAATTTCATCGAGAACGGTTTAAGCACATTTACCAGGACAGATAGCCAGAAAAGTTGCTTTGCTTAGACAAAAAAAAAAATTAAAGGCTAGATTGGCGTTTGCAAGAAGTCATTCCAATTGGTCCGGAGGAGACGGCGAAAAAAAATGGCGAAACATTTTGTGGAGCGATGAAACAAAATTTAATGTATTTGGAAACGACTGTGCCCGGAATGTTCGAGTACGAAATTCCATGTTCGCTTTACAAAGAAGACAGTCAAGCACGGGGGCGGCAATATTATGATATGGGGTTGTTTCTCGTGGTATGGCGTCGGTCCGATATATTGAATCACCGACACTATGACCAGATTCCACTACAAAGATATCGTGGAAAATACGATGTTGAACTATGCTGTGGAAAGTATGCCTTTTAGATGGACATTCCAGCAGGATAACGATCCGAAGCATACTTCTAAGTTGGTAAAGGATTGGTTCCAAGATAATAATGTTACCCTTCTTGCCATTGCCAAGTCAATCCCCGAATTTAAATCCAATCGAAAATCTTTGGGGAGAGTTGAAACAAAGAATTGGAAAGGAGATTCTTACAAATAAGGATCAGTTATGGAATTTTGTTAAAAAAAAAACTTGGTATGAAATACCGGTAGAAACCTGCAAGAAGCTTATTGCCAGTATGCCAAAAGGAGTCAACAAAATAATTGAAAATAAAGGTGGATATACCAGCTTTTCACGAAACTCAGCCAATTTAACAGAAAAAACTTGGTTTTTTACTTTTTTTTTTGCTTATTTTAACTAAATGTACTTATTATTTTGTCCGATGTTTTTTGATTAATTTCGTACTTTTTGAAAAATACTGAATTTAATTGTTGTTTTTTTTTTATTATCGTTTTAGCATTTATTTTATTTCTAATGTTATAACAAAAGAAATTAGTATTTGTTTTTTCTTTTAATTTAAATAAATTTTCATATATGAGCCTTTAAAAAAATAAAATTAAAATTTAAAATTTATCCCCAGCTTTAATCAGAACTTTCAGATTCCACCTATATGGTGATATACACATATGGTCAAAGTAATAAGTACACCCTAACTTAAGGTTCCTTTTCTAAAAACATAAGAATGGAAATATGGTTACGATTATATAGAGTGCATTGGAAATATGGAAAGAGCGATTTTATAACTTTCGTAAAATAATACAAGTGGTAAAATCTGTGGTCACAACCCGTAACAGCCTAACTCGAGTTAGGACACAATTGAGTTATTAGCACCATCGTATTCAGCGTATCTAAATTTATTTGCCATAAATTTTTCATGTCTGTATCTCTTCTAGGAAGGCAATTAATCCTAAAAAACCTAATAGCTTAAGTTATTTTTCTAAATGACTGTTTTGGCATAACTGCCTAAGTCAATTTAGGATTACAACAAATATAAACATTATTTTTTCATCATTGCCTAAATCAACTTAAGTCGTTAATCCAAAAAAATAAAGAAACAATTTTATTTTCCTAACATAGAATAATAATTTATGTCAATTTAGGCGCACTTAACGTTTTTTATTTAATCTGGAATAATAGCCTAACTCAACTTGAACTTTTTGACTTTCTTTCGTTCAACAATTCATAAGAGCCTAAGTGTCTTTTTCGATAATATCTTTTGACTGCGAGAATAAACAACTATTTTTTGTTAACAACTAAGTAAAGAAATTCGTTTCCTTGGAATCTGTAGCAAAGTTTTCCAAAAAACACCTTCTCCTGATTTTCAGTGAAGATTCAAAACTTTAAACTCCTGTACTGAAAATATTGAAAAACAGACTTAGGTTGTTATGGGTTGTGACCACAGAAATAATGCCAATTGTCGAGCAGCCAATATATTGATCATCGCTACAAATCTTGATCGCCGAGAGCCTGCTGCCATGTGTAATTCATGGGCACCATATGAAAAATTCCGAATAAAATGTCTCAAAAACCGAGTCCAATCATGAAAAGAACTTAATTCTACGGTTTTCTAAGGGGTTTCGAAAAAATGTCAGCTTTCACATTGTGCCAAAACATTTTCACAAAATACTCTGCATAGAAAAATAACAATAATATAAATATGCCCGTAGCTCGGAACGTCCATTTATGAAAATAATACAATTTTGACTTCCAATCGAAATTTAAAAAATTTCATATAATCGCTAAAATAAGAGATATCTACCGCTGTGAGAGTTGTGTAACGTTGCACACTACTCTTGAGCAGTGCGCACGTATCATTTTTCATGGGTAATGAGTAAGTGATCGTTTCTCATTTCTCAGGGCTGTGTGTGGGCTACACATGGGTGGATAAATAAATACTCTGGTAATTGGCCGATGGTAGGCATGGATTAACTCTAAAACATGATTTGGATAGGCGAAACGACTTGAATATAAGCGTTTTATGTGATATTATATGAAAGACCAAAGTCTGCTCCATCTGACCTAACGTATTAACGTATTGCTTTAGACCTGGTAATAACTAATATCTAGTCGAACATGAATAAAACACTCAAATTTGCACCATATATTAAAATTTTTATTGGAATCAATAAATTTACCATTTAATTTTTAAAGATAATTTCATATAAATGTTGCCCGCGGCTCCGTCTCAAAATGTCCATTCGCAATGTCCAATTTTCCGCCACTTTTTCGAGCATTTCGGCCTGTATTCCACGAATAACGCGTGTAAGGCTTCAATAGTGTTCGGTTTATCCATATAGACTAATCAAGAAATAATCAAGAGGCGTTAAATCGCAAGATCTTGGGGGCCAACTCACAAGGCCAAATCGAGAGATAAGCTGCTCACCAAATTCATCCCTCAACATATTCATTGTTTCACGAGCAATGTGGCATGTTGCACCGTCCTGATGAAACCACATGTCAACCAAGTTCAACTCAGCTAATTGGGGCAAAAAAAATCGCGTATCATGGATCGATATCGTTCGCCGTTGACGGTAACGTTTCTTCCACGGTCGTCTTTGAAGAAAAATAGACCGATGATGTCACCAGCCCATAAACCACACCAAATTTTCGGTTTTTCGCGATGCTTCGGTAATTCATGTATGACATGTGGCTGTTCATCACTCCACATGCGACAGTTTTGCTTGTGTACGTATCCGTTCAGCTAGAAATGAGCCTCTTCGCTGAACACAATTTTTCGATCAAACAGCTGATTTTCATTGAGCTTTTGTATGGTCCATTCATCAAAAATTAAACGTAGTGGTAGGTCATTCGTCATTCCATGATGAAATGGCAGAGTATACTGCGCACTTTTCACTTTGACAAATGATATTTGGACGCCATTACCAACCAGTGCTGCCAACCTGAAAAACTTAAATCTTAAAAAATCACCCTATATCTTTGCAGAATGACATTGACCGACACGAAGTCATCATGAATGATGACAATACTTTTGGTAAAATATTTTAGACCTTTTAACATCTCTGGAAGATGACAATGAGGAAAGCTGCAGTAAACATCAAATTCTGCAAAAGCTGTGTATAACTTGCGTTGGATTATGATATAAACATTATTATTGGTCGGTTACTGTGAGACGTTACTGCAGCATTCTCAAGAATGTAAAACGAATTGATGCAAGAGAGTTTGGCAGTAGAACGCTGCATGAACAATTATAATTTTGGAGTGATGGATGGTTTTGCATTTGATCTGCAGATTAGGAAAAATGAATTTGCCTACAAATAAGTCATATTGTAGACTAAGCAAGTGATTTAACTGCAAAATCCTCTTTTGGCGAACAAAATTGCAACTGTAACAGACATTAGTTTTATTTGTCTTGCTGTACGGCAAAGAATTGTGGCCAAAGTCGCAAGCGGATGAGCCACTTTTACGAGATTTTTCTAAATAAAAAAACATGAGTCACCGTTAATGGGTATTATCGGCATCGGATCATATTAGGCGAAGACGCCGTGGTCAGACGTACTAAAATATACCAGTGACGGATACTGGATAATGTTGTGCAGGTGGGTTAAAATAAAATGCTTCATTGTGAAACATCTTCCGTCCAACGGAACACACTTTTGAAAACCTATCAAATCTTGCTTCGATAAACTAGTGAGGGTGCAGTTTATAGTCGATTATTGGCTATGGTAGCAAAGCAAGTAAATAAGTTAGTACAACTTTCGACAGGTCGCCGCATAATTATTTAAAGTTATACTTACTGAGCTATCGTGTAATCTCTTCAACATACATACGGAGACGACACTGAGAAAAGCTTTAGTAAACACATATCAATTTTTACAAATGCCATATGTAATATCATTATTACAGTCCCCTCAAGAATTGAGAAAGAATCGGCATGAGAACAAACTCATGTTACTAGTTTCGACCAAAGGAAATAGACTAGATGAAAAAGGCACTCGCTAGCATAAAAATTTAAAACGATTATTGGAGTAGAAGTAGATTGCCTTTGTGTGATTGTTTTTTTGAGTCCTTTTCTACAAAGCTACGATGACTACAAGTCAGTGGATGTTTTAATAATTTTTATTCTCTTTGGTTCGATTAATCATGGATCTTCTTGATGGCGACGCTGTTTGTGCATTGGCAGCTGTTATACAGGGGTAATCGGTGAGTTTATCCATTTCACCTGCGCTATCAACAAAATCAATAATTCCAGCTTGCAGATCGAATGAAGAATGATCACAAACAGATACTACTATGAACTAAGTCAGCGACTGAATGACATAGTTCTCTCTTTTTCTCCCCCGACAAACTCGAATGAAGGTTCTATCGCGCAGAATCGAGGGTAACTGCATATGCAACACTACTGGAAATATTCGAATGAAAAATATTGAGTTGGCAGAGAGTTTCTGCGCCGTATGAATCATGTAGTGCATGAGATATTTGCAGACAACGTCATGATTAAAAGCATAAGAACATAGAGACTGTGTTGGCTTGGTCAAGTGCAAATGACATGAAATTACCCTACAGCACGTAAGAGGGCTAATGATCAACCCGGAAGGTAGCTCAGAATGAGTCAACCGAAGTTTTTTTTGGAAGAAGAACAAGACTGACTGACGTGATAGATCTAACTGACCCGACTGCCATTTTTCCGCGATCAAATGCATACTGGTGCGAATCTAAGAAAGATTACGGCAAAATATTTGATATTACAAATCTAAGTCTAAAATTTGCTATGAAATAGTAGCTCTTTGAAAATGAAAGTTGTCAATTCAATTCGTAATAATGCGGTTCATGCTTCATTATTTACAGATTTGGAGACAAGGTCTGCTACTGTCTTTATTCTTTCACTATTTTTCCGTATTTTGCATATGTGCAATGTAATTGGAGCACATTAAATTTTTATAAGATTATAGGAGTGGACACGTGCTTTTAGCCAATTTCATTTGAGATAGGTAACTTACGTTATGTCCCAACCCGCCACTTCATGACAAAACACCATTTTGAATTAAAATTAAAACAGAAATCGATGCAATTGCTTGGCAGATTTATGACATTTATAAGGTCTAAACTATTGTACAGCCAATAATTTATATTAAAGTAAATCGAAATGAGTGCGTATGAATCGTCTGCATTGAGTGTTTAATGGTTTTCATTAACCATTTGCAATTATTTCGCAATATTCTTCTTCTTAAACCAACCTCGACATGGTTAAAGTTGAAAATCAGCTTTAGTGCGTGTATTATCGTTTTATTATCCAAACTCCGACGGCCAAATGAAGGTAATACTCGTAGTAAATCGTATTGCAACTTCTAGTTACGAATCAATTCTGTGGTAATCAACCAAACGGAATTAGCTGCAAACGAAAACGATTAATTTGCAATACCCGCGCAAATGAGTTACTATAACAACGTAGTGGACTTTGTAAATTCCAGCTTATCAGCAGTTTTGCTTTTTGTCATTTTGATGAATAAATACACTGCATATTTTTTTCTATAAATTTGTTTCTGTTTTATATTTCGGTTAAAAATCTAGGTCAGACGACAGTTTTGAACTTCCTTTTTTTCGTTGAATATTCTTAAGTAAACAAAAATTTGGTAACAGGCAGAAACCCAACTTGAGTCCACCATTTTCGTTGATATTCTTATCGTGGACAAATTTGATACGAATATATTTGTATGCGACTGGGTTTTTTGTATACGGAAATGTTGGCGTTTTTTTTATTATTTATAATTTTATAAATGGTATCAAATTTAGTTTATATGTAAGGTGTTTTTGAGCGAATAAAAACTAAACCAGGTCAGCAATCGAAATTGGAGCATTGCAGTTTTTTTTTTTTAAGTTGCGGAATAAGTTAAGCTTTACTTATTGGATTTTTTGCTGAATTTGTCACAGACTAGTAACGCAAGTAAATCTTAAAGAAAACATTAACTTTACACATAGGATCCGTGTAAATGTTGCATATATCGATGAAATGTTGCCCATAAATATGTACGTCCTAGTAGGTATTAAAACTGGATACAGAATTACTGTCAAAATTTTATAAATACATAAATTGCTTCTTGCTGATTCGGTTTTCATGAGCATGAACAGTGCCAACAGTATTTAAAAAATTATATTTAAAATAAAATATTATAAATATAATAATTTTAAGCAAGATAGCAATGAAGGCAGCAACAAAGATTTCCTTTGCTTTGAATTATCAAAAATGGCAGTATTATAAATACAGTTGAATATTAAGTAGAAATAATGTATAGAATGGACTCTGTTATTACAATGCCCGACTATCGCCAGAGGAAATTCAGATTTCATCAATCGCGACTGAAAACCGATATTAAATATGATATAAATAATGTATTTCTGCCTCGTTTATTGCACCCCCGACAAACGCTATGCCTATTTTATTACAGCATCATAATTTGTCATCTCAAAACGAGTAAGCAGAGCCAAAGTTGCCTAGGTACAAAAAAAAAACTTCAGTTTAGCCGAAACTATCAAAAACTCCACTACAAATTGTGGTTCATAGATTCGTGGAAGATGTTTCGTTTCATGATAATAATGCACTCTTCTCATTTTATTTATTTATTTTATTTAATTTTTTTGTTTGTTTTATTTATATTATTTATATTATTTATTTTACTTATTTTATTTATTTATTAGCCTTGTAATTTAAAGCCTTCCGGCCTATTACAAGTAAATTACAATATGCAACAATTCATCTATTAGGTTTAATCAGCTTAATAAAATAAATATAAATATATATATGCAAAAAAATATATATATAATATAAATTAAAAAAAAAAAACACGTTATAAAAATTAAGTATAAAATTTATTATAATATAATATGATTTTTAAGAAGGTATGATTATTAAAGACAAAAAAAAATGAAAAATATTAAAAAAAGATTAATTTAGAAGTTAGTCGATATATAATCTAGAAATATAAGATAATCGGTATGTAGTAAAGACTGCTCACATTGAAAACAAAATTTTACAGGAAAGCTTGAAAGTGTTGCAAAATGTGCCTTTTGTGAGAATCAGGACATAATTTAAAACATTTTAATTGGCTGGGTAGTAAACTGTAAATTCGTGTTACTCCTACTATAAAAGCACGACCTATGAGTGTGGTTATATTAGGAATAAGAAGTCGCTTATTACGAATGGAATGTGAAAAATTAAACGAACTAAAAAGAAATTGAGGACTACACAGTCGAACAACTTTATAAAAGAACTACAAAGACCCTCAAATCGGTAATTTTTTATATTAAACGAACTAAAAACAAATTGAGGACTACACAATCGAACAACTTTATAAAATAACAACAAAGACCTCAAATCTATATAATTTTTAAAACTACAGCCCAAGAAACGCTTATCATACGGTGTTATATGAACACAACGCCTTAGTGAATAGAAATATCTAATAACTCTATTAAACGCCATTTGAATTTTCCTCATATTTTGTTTATTAGTGCCACTATATAGCTCTAAACAATATAGAATACAGGGTGGCGCAATAGAACGTGCATATTTAAAAAATAGATTAAAAAATAAATACAAAAAATATGGTTAAAATAAATCTAAGGCATTGTAGAGTAATAAATGGAGTTTATTTTTTAAAAATAACATCATCTAAATGGTGACCCTCTCTACGACGGCACTCCTCTAATCGCAAACGAAAATTATTGAAAACTTTCTTCAGTAATACTGGTGTAATGGCTGCCATTTCACCACGGATGTTTCTTGGATTATTACTGTAGACTTTGTGTTTGAGGTATTCCCACAAAAAAAAAGTCAAGAGGCGTCAAGTCTGGACTACGTAGGGGCCATGGGATATCACCTCTTTTCGAAATCAGTCTGTCTGGAAACATCTACTTCACCACCGCCATGGAGTCATTTGATGTGTGACAGGTAGCTCCATCTTGGAGCCAAAAATCTGTCCAACATCTCAACATAGCGTTCCGTATTAACTGTGACGTTTTGGCCCCGCGCATTTTCGAAGAAAAAAGAACCAGTTATTTCTCTGCCAGAGATTGCTGCCCATACTGTCACTTTAGGACTATGCAATGGTTTCTGGTGTTTGATTTTGGGATTTTCACTGTTCCAGTAACGACAATTTTGACGGTTTACGAACCCATTCATAAGGAAATGAGCCTCGTCAGAGAAAAGGATATTGTCAAAATTGGAAAATCGATTAAGCATTTCATTAGCATATGCGAGCCTTGCTGTGAAGTCAGACTCTTTCAATTCTTGTGTTAATTGCAGCCTATATGGATGCAGTTTAAGATCCAATGTTAAAATTCGTTGCAAACTTCGTCGCGATAGTTGTAAGACAGACGATATCTTGCGAGTCGAAATTTGTGGATTTCCTCGTGCTGACTCCATAACTCTCTCAACATTGTCTTCGGTCCTAGATGTTCTTGGGCGACCATTTGCTTGTGGTTTAAATGTTGAACCGGTCTCTTCAAAACGCTTTACCCATATTTTGATTAAATTAGCACTCGGAGCTTCATTAATTCGCCGCAGTCCATATTCAGCACAATATAGTCGCCTAGTAGCAATATATGAACGAGAGTTCTCGTAAAATGCGCGACGCTTCCCGTCGAAGTGATTCATAGCGACTAAAACTCCATGAGCCCGGCAACCCAACGATGTAGGCGCCCCCCCCCCATCCGCGCCTTTTCTACCCCACAAAAAAAGATGATGCAATATGCACGTTCCATTGCGGCACCCTGTACTAAGCATAATATAATCATGAACCAATTTCTCCTTAATCGATCTGGGCAACAATAAATCAGTGTTATCAAAACTTCGAAGTGAATAATTTAAACGCCGGACTACATTATCCACATGATAGTTAAAGCTTAGTTTGTTATCTAAAACTACTCCCAAACAATACACACTGTGAACCACTTCAAGACGTGTGCCACGATAAGATAAACTCAAGTTTAAATCATCATTAGGAAAGAGCATAGCTTTTGTTTTTGGAATGTTGATCAAATTTAAAGCATAATTAATATTACTTTGCAGGACATCAGCAAACTGATATTCTCCCTTAAAGAGCAATTGTACATCATCTGAAAAAGAATAGGGAATGCATGTATCATCAAGGCTACTAAACAGGTCATTCAAGTACAAAATAAAAAGTATTGGACTAAGTATCGAGCCTTGAGGAACACCGCTTTGGACAGGTAACACAGATGATAACGAATCATTGA
>JAHXMU010000125.1:2844528-2909972 GCA_019455685.1 Philornis downsi
TGTAGATATGGTGAAATCAATCGACAGGTATTAACGCCGAAATTAAAATTGGTGTACAAGTACAACTTATCCAGCAATATATATGTATACATTGACATTGAATTCTCTTTTCTCGTATTTAAATTGTATTATCTACTGAAGTGGTGACAAATTGCATAATCACCAATGAAATTAACATAGGGTTGTCATAGGAGGCAAACACTATTTTATGATGCCTATTCTCTTTATATTTATGACTTATGTAATGCAAATTCAAAATAAATTTTCATTGTTCAAAGAATTGATTTTTTTATTGTATTATCTTTATTGTGATTGTATTTATATTAAGAGTCAATTTCTTAAACAAAGCCAGCCGCTGATCCTTACGGATTTGGCACTTTCTATAAAAAAACATTAGACAGGCACTGAATTAGAAGAGCAGGTAATTTTTCGTAGGGTCGAAGTTGGTGTATAAACTACATTTATACTTATTAATTATTAACTATGAATTATATGTATTAACCTGAACTATAAACATGAACTAATTGAATTACCTAAATTACCTAAATTATGTGAACCTAAATATTAAGTTAAATTCTACTACTAAGTACAACTAAATGAAATCCAATGTAAACCCATATTGAACCTAGCACTATTGTGAATGAACTTTATTCAATAATGCCCAAAACCAAAACGAAATGTCAAGATTATACTAAAAACCAAGAGAACCGAGGTTTTTTGGTACGTACAACTTAAGAACAATTCCTTCTTCTTTTGTAACCCGCCCATGGTGAGCACGAGCTGCCCAAATAAATTATATATTCAGTTCGCAACTTACTCTAACTACTCATTACTTACTTATTTTTTCCCCCAAACAACAATTCTCTTTCGTTATAATTTCTCGACATATTTCGAGAAATTATACTCATATATACTCTAATTTAGGTGCTTGGATTCTCTACTTTTCACCATAACCAAATCTCAAGCCCTACTTAATATATATTCGCACAAACGAACATATACAGTTGGTACTTCCTCTACCATGGGTTGCAGTCCACAGTATTGGAGATGGATTTTAAAGACATAAAAATGTATGTGCTTTATGTGGTATCTGAGTGTTTATGCCATGAACAAAGGAGGATAAATAAATTCTTTTCCAAAAACTCTAAAGGAACTTCTTTCAGCCTAATACCAAAAATTACTTCTTTGGAGCATATTATGTTCTTTAAAAAATAGTTTTGAAGTACTTCATTCGAACATATTTTCCTTTAATTGCTATGAATCATAAATGAAAATAAAACCAATTCTTTAAGAACTTCACTATTATGGTTTTGGAAGTGGATTGCATATTTAGAAGTGGTGAAAATTTGTTTCTTCTTGAATGATTTCTACTTTTGTTTGCTGGGTAGTAGACAGGCGCATGCCGGAGATTACATACACGCCACCATGTCTTGCGTTCCACAGTTTTATGGACCATCTATCATTTGGCGTGTCAAAAATTATTACGACCTTCTATTTATCCAGTGGAAACTGGTATGTTTCACTAACCATGCTCACAACTAGGGCTGTCTTTTACAAATGTATGTATAGAAATTACAGAGGTTCCCTCACGGATCCGTGGATTGTAATTGGCCATTGCAATTAACACACAGATGATACGAATATTAGAATCATTCTGACAAAGTTTCATTTGCCCAAATTCGAATTAGAAATAATTATCATGAGTCAAAAAATGTATTTGAAATTCTGAATTTAGCTGTGATATTTGACTCAAAATTAACATTTGTAGCTAATATCAATTGCATTTATCGAAAAGTATGTTCTTCAGAATATATATTTATTTCTTCAGAAATATTCAGTATAGTTTCCTGATCCGTTCATTGAAAAATTTTATGCACATCGTTTATGCGAACAAAATTAGAATATGCTTCATTTGATTGGAATATGCCTCAAAGTTTGCCTTAAAATGGTGTCCTTTCCCAACCCCAATCCCTCCTTATTCTGGAGAGTTTTTCTTTATCTTCGAAATCTTTAATTCAAATTAATGCCCTTCCACACTTTTTGCGGTGTTATTACCACCTATTCCATATTGACACTCACTCCACTAACTATGATTATAACGAACCTCTTTACAGATCTATGAAGCTTTATAACTCGATTTATAATTCTGTTGATTTTACTCTTTCTTGAGATAAGTTAAAAAATATGTTATTCGTTATATTATTTTTTATTTATCATGTATTATTGCTAGTCTGTAAGGAATTTAATTATCTATAGATGAATGAATCAGTCCTTGTATGATGAAGTTTTTCCCACAAAAATTACCTTTTCTCCCACATAATACATAATGTTAAAGGGTGATTTTTTAATCGTAGTTTTTTTTAAAATCGAATAAAACACTCAAATTTGTATCATATATTACAATTTTTTATTGGAATCGATGATTTTTAAAGATAATTTCATGTAAATGTTGTCCGCGACTCCGTTTCAAAATGTCCATTCGGAAGGTCCAATTTTTCGTTACTTTTTCGAGCATTTCGGCCTGTATTCCACGAATGACGCGTGTTATGCTTGCTTGCCTCAAGAAATAAAGAGGCTTTAAATGGCAAGATCTTGGGGGCCAAATCGAGAGATAAGCTGCTCACCAAATTTATCCCTCAACATATCCATTGTTTCATGAGCAGTGTGGCATGTTGCATCGTCCTGATGAAACCACATGTCGACCAAGTTCAACTCAGCCAATTGAGGCAAAAAAAAAAACGCGTATCATGGCTAGATATCGTTCGCCGTTGACGGTAACGTTTCTTCCACGATCGTTTCTGAAGAAAAATGGACCGATGATGCCACCAGCCCATAAACCACATCAGACTGTCGTTTTTTCGGGATGCATCGGTAATTCATGTATGGTATGTGGCTGTTCATCACTCCAGATGCGACAGTTTTGCTTGTTTACGTATCCGTTCGGCAAGAAATGAGCCTAATCACTGAACACAATTTTTCGATAAAACAGCGGATTTTCATTGAGCTTTTTAAGGCACATTCACCAAAAATTAGACGTTGTGGTAGGTCATTCGGCTTCAATTCTTGCGTGAGTTGAATTTTATAGGCTTTCAAACCCGACATGTAAAATTTTCCTTGTGGTTGAGTAACACATGCCCAATAGCTGAGAACGGCGACGAATTGACATTTCACGATCGTCATTAACACTGGTCGCTACGGCTGCAATATTTTCTACGGTACGCACTCTACGCATGCGGGTCGATGGTTTTTGTTCAACAAAGTAAATTTGGTGCAAAATTTGGAGATAACAGCACGAATTGTTGATGCAGCAGGTCGATTACGACGACCATCAAATGGTCGTATCAAATGATGCACATTTGTCACAGAGCACGAATTTTGATAATAAATTTCAATGATTTGCAGTCGTTGCTCGTTTGTTAGTCTTTCCATGATAAAATGGCAGAGTATACTGCGCACTTTTCACTTAGACAGCTGACGTTTGGACGCCATTACCAACCAGTGGTGCCAACCGGAAAAACTTATATCTTAAAAAATCACACTGCATATGTTCCCACGTTAAGAAGTTCAAATAAATTGTTTAAGTCATATAAATTTCTTTTTCTATATTCATTTATAAAATAATACATTTGTATTTAGTTAACGGACGATGCGTGGTTATACATTTCTGCCTGGAAATTGTCTAAATTTTTGTTCGAATGCAATGTTTTATAAACCTCTTATTTGTAATAACTCTATAAGAACAAATTAGGTTCATAAAAGTCAGGAGACCTCAAGGGCTAACGGAATGTGAAATATCTTGAAATGAGCTATTGGGAAATTTTGCTGCAATTCTGCCATAACAGGCCTGGGTATGTGACAAGTTGTCTCATCTTGTGAAAACGGCACAGAGTTAAATGGAATTCTAGTAGTTCTAAATAAAAACTTTGTCAATATCTTTAGGTAACACCTTGGTAGCGACATTCATCAGCCATTCTGTATATCAACTTTGCACGATATATGTTTTTAATTATTTTCAAAAAACCTGGCTCAAAGTTCGGGTGGGCCATACAATTTTGTGATTGAGAGGGTCCTTTTACACATTCTCCAGCTACCACCATGCATTGTTTCTACAAGTTTACCATTTATTCGTAAAATTGTAAAAGCAATATAAATACTGTGGACTCATATACTTTTTACAGAGCGATCTCGTTTCTCAATCCCCCAAATAGGCTGTTGAAAATATTAAAAATATGAATTTTCACTGAGGAACTCGATATATTACGAGAAAATGTGGGTTTACACACGTCCACATATTCAGCAATGAGTCGACATTTCGTCCACCCCACAATGGACACCGGTTATCACAATTGGAGAAGAGTGGGGTTTTTTCCATGTCCACATATCCGGTAATGAGTTGACATTTCGTTTATGCCCACAATGGTCAGCAGATATCACACTTAGTCGAGATTAGCATAATAGAAACAAACTTGCAAATTCAAATACTGAAACCACCTCTGGGAAAATAAGTATTTTCTGAGCTTTTGCGACAATTTTACTATTCTTAGTTTAACTAAAAACAACATGCGGCAAATCCGAAATTTACACCTTTTTAAGAAAGCGTACCAAATGTGGGTGTGTTTATTGAAGAATACTAAAAAATATTAATTTTCGTTGGTAAAATATCGATAAATTATATGTAGCACGGGGCCATTTGACCACCAGCTAGCACATTTATGCCTACTCGAAATTTCGAAATCCAGCATGGTTCACGAGCTATAGCGATATTTAAAAACAACGATTTTTGAAAAATTACATAATATCTCCCAACATTAAAGTAAACGAGAATATATTTTTTTTATTATGGTAGTTTGCGTCATTTGAATGAACGTTGTTGTCTAAGCACGACTTCTAAATTTTTCTACATTTTTTTTTAAAAAGTTATATTAAATTTTAACAACAGCGATTTCTTGCAAAACACTCAATATCTCAAAGCAACAAAGTTTGAGTTAAGTCTTTTTCCTCGTAAGCACTGATATATGTATACTTCATCGCCGTAAAAACTTTATGTCGATTTAGAAATTCCCGTGTGCCGATACGAGCCTGTGTTAAAAGTACGATAGAGGCAGGGAAGCTCAATCATCAATCATAGTTTGATTAAGAATAGATACATCGGGCAGATGTCACGCGTGCATAAAACTATTCCAGTGAGAAAAGACTTGCCTATACAGAAGCTAAACTCACCTCAGAAAAAAACCCGAAATTTTTCAGTATTTTTTAAAATTTTTACTATTTATGCGTTAATTAAAAGCAATACGTGATGATAGTAAGTAGAAGAAAGAAACTGTCCCCATTCCATATATTTTTGTAAGGAATGTGATTGTGGTTATTGAAAAGTTATAAAAACACACTTTTTAAGTCGATGTATTGACTGAATTTTTAAAAATTAAAACTACAAACTCAAGCAAATTTTATTGAATAATTTTTGTTATTACACAAAAGGACAATTCTTTTATTTTAAAAATGATTTCTGTCAAATGTTTGCCATAACTGCGTACAACAAAGATCACATTGAATATCTCTCTTTCTCTCTCTCTCTCTCTCTCTCTCTCTCTCTATCTCTCTCTCTCTCTGTATATATATATATATATATGATTACTTTTAGTGTTGAAATTCATTCGATCGCATGTTCGAGCACTTCAATTGACACGAGCAATGCTGTTCGTCCATCGTATATGCATATACATATATGTATACTTGTAGACTTTAGACCTTATGTTGTTGTTCGGTCCATTCATTGGGCTAGAGCGTGAAATTTACTATTCATCGCATTGTACCCGTTTTGCTGGAATCAGATGTCATCGCGGTAAAAAGTCTGTTACTATAGGGCGATAATGTACGCCAAACGTTCCGGCGGGACTAATTTTTGAAGAAATATGGACCGATTATTTCGCTAGGCCATGAACTACATACGTCTAGAAGTTGGTTTGTCCGGATGTAATGACAGCTCTTGAACATCTCCCAGACGTTTTTTTAGACATATACGCAAATTTTGGAAATTAACGTAGACTTTACACCAGAAATGAGCCTCAAATTTTGGTCTCATACAATGAAACTTTTTCAAGCTTCGCAAGAGCACAAGGACTGACTGAAATAATGACGATTCGAAAGGTCGCCAGGCTTTAATTCTTGTACGAGTCAAATTTTCATGCCTTTAAATAGCGACAAACAAAGTGTTGAATACAGTGCCGGATCGATTCCAATTTGGAGTTTTCTTAAACACAATGCTTAATATTTTTGAGCATTCGGTTAGACCAAACTGTGCCAAAAAATGCATAATGGCGAAGGGTATTTTTTTTTTTTTTTGAATTTTTTGCTATTTTTGACGAAAAAATTTGAAATAACTTTCATATTCTCGACCCAATTTTTGATTTAATGAACCCATTAAAAAAAGATATTGTTGAAGATATTCAATAATTCTCGGATATTGTCACTTAGACCAAACTATGGATCGACATCACTCCCATTCAATAGAATTCATTAACTTTTGTTGAAATCAGTTCTTAATTACGACCTGTACTATGTTTGCCAGAATACGTGGACAGACATATATAGACGGTTAAATCAGAATCTGACCGATATAAATTCTGGCATGCGTTTAAAATCAAGGGGCAAAATTTAAACATTTATACAAAAAAAAAAAAAAAATATAAATAAAATAACCCTAATTAATAAAACAAATAAAGTTTCTGTTTCGTTTTTGATTTCATCCGTTTCTATTTGTTGCAAGAATGCCAATTGAAGCAGCATCAACAACAAATGTAGTGTTTTATTTACTAAGTTATCAGCAGCAAAGTCATTATCATCGTTATCTCTCATTATGTCCAGTACCAAATTGCAAAAGTCCAATAAACGCGAAGTCATGATTATATAAATATTATCGGTTGCTAAGCGAACAAGTAGCTTCCGATAATATTTGTACAGTACTATTCATAAAACATAGGTGTCGTAGTAGTCTACATCGTGGCCAGAAATGAAGGATATCTTCTCCAGAATGTTGATGAGCTTTAGGGTAGATTGTTTGGGTCCAACACGTGGAAGCTTCAAAAGTTTATCATCTTCACCGATTACATCTTTGACATCGATCACGTTGTTGTTACAGTCATATTCGGGCTTATGGCTTTCAAATAATCCAGGGGCATAGCTTATGACGATTACGTCATTGCTGGCTTCTTCGGCGGCCAGAGAACGGAAGTACATGTCACGGGCCATCTTGCAGGAGCAACGCAACGAACTGTAGACTAAGGGTTGTACTAGCAAACTGGACTTGATGTTGATGACGAGCTTTTCTATTCCCTTTAGTCCTTGACACTGGATGAATTCTTGATTGAGAGCCACAGGAGCGTAGAGATTTTGGTTTATAAACGATTTCCATGATCGGATGTCTTGAGGTTCCATTACGATACTGGTAGCAGCGTTACCTTCATTGTGTGCCACGAATGCCAGTTCAAACTGCTTGCTATTTCCTCCTTTAGCCTGGTGGAGGCTGAGTACAGTGACAAGTAAATTGTGGAACAGATTATAGTCGGCATTTTGCCAATTCTTCAGGTTGCAACAAATAACTTTAATATCCTTTCCGAGAGCTTCTATTTCTTTGCGAGTTTCCTGGAGACGCTCATTATTGACATCGATGAGCAGGACAAGAGATCCGCCCTGAAAGCGATCACACATTTCAACGGCCAAATGTTTGCCCAAAGGATTTGAGACACCACTTAGGACAAAGAAACACTTTTTGTTCAAATCTATTCTTTTTGTAGACATTTTTTAAAATTGATTTCAAATAAAAATTTAAACAGACTCTGTTTAACAAGATGTGTTGTTCCACTATCGACTCTGATACTGTACTGATTTGGGAATAGCCACTTTGGTTGGCAAGTAAACTTTCGTGAATCAACGTTTATGCAAAGAACACGCTTAAGGCTTACCAACAGACAGATTTCGGGAAACACAGAAATAAGCAATATTGAGCTTGAAATATATAATATGATCTTTCACAAACAAGTAAATATGACCTAACAAAGCAATACGCAAGAATCTGTCGAGATAAGACCAGATGATGCATGTGCGAAAGCCGTTCAAATTGGTTGGCTTGGTGCTGGAACAGTGTTCCGCTACATCAACCAAATCAGACTATACCCAATTCTATTTTATTGTAAATTCTATAACATTTGAAACTCGAATTTAACGAAAAAAAATAGAATTTAATATATACTGAATACGTTTAGTTGTAGGTTTATTTCACTTTTATTGCCACAAATGTGAGTAGTAGTAATGTCATAACGTTCCAGAGCAATAGAATTTTATATGGAAAGTGTGTTTTGGAAAAAAATGATTTTAAAAAAAAGCTCCAATATGAAGTAATTTTGAGTTTCAATGCAAAATTGGGAGCAATTAAAAAATGTTTTTACAAATTATTTAAAAACGTATGATAACATAATGAAATATTTTACCATGTGGAAATAACTGTTCCTGTTATTTATTAATTTAAATTTTATTAGAATTATGTATCGTTTTTGAGGTGAGTGTTTTTGTAGCAAATTTGACTTGATGTTGGTAGTAATTCGATTAGTAAGAACATCATAGTTTTACTATCATTTTTCTTGTCCGTTTATTATCGTTTTAATTAATATTAACACAATCAACAAAAATTATCAAGTGTTTTAAATTGTTAATGGTGAAGACACAGATAGCAGAGGACTTGTACATTTTCAACGGCACCAAATGTACCAGATTAATTATATTAATTATGTATCCATTTAGTGGTTTCAAAACCGCCGGTCTGGCAAAGCTGTCAGCTGTTAAATACCTGTTATCTAAAGTATTATTTATTTAATGAAAGGTTTGCTATTTACGAATATGGATCGTTTAAGAACAAAGGATGCTTAAAAATAGTTAAAACTTACTACAAAAGTGGTGACTTAAACGTGGGCTTTCATTCGAACAAAATGTTCTTCGACAATGAAGCTCATTTCTCACTCGGTGGTTACGTCGACAAGCAAAATTGCCACATATGTGGGCTCGAAGTACCCAGAAGTGATTGTGAAAAAGCCATTGCATACGGAAAAAGTGACTGGTGCACATTATGGCCCGGAGTTGTCATTGGGACGTATTTTTTCGAAAACTAGCTCAAAAGGATCCACTGCTGTAACCAATCTAGAGGCGCCCGTTTAAATGACGTTGTATTTCGTACATAATGGCCCAACCATTATAATGAAATAAAAGTTTCATTGAAATTGTAGCTTTACCTGAAAACGAAAAATGGATGACCCGTACTTCTACAGGAAAACGTAGCTTTGGTATTTTAAAAATTTAATACAAATTTAATTTCCCATTGTTTGTTAAAATTTTTAGTGTGATTCTTAAACTGGAAAAACAGTAAAATTGTTGAAAAGTTTTTTTTAGATGTAACATAAAATAGGACTAAAAGCTAAGTACTATGTTCTTTTCACGAGGAAAATAATTGACGAGACATTGTTTGCTCGTGAAAAAATTTCACAGCATTGCCACCTTTTCTTGTATTGGTTGGGTTTATCAGTCATCATTCAAGTCGTCAGTACTGTTCAGGATTTAATCATGTTATTGGGGTGGACTGGTATGAGTTTCAAACCTTGTACCACTAATTGATTTTCAAAATTTCGTTGTTAATATCATCAGTTAATATCATCACTAGAGGGATACGAATACATCTTCATGAAGACCTAATTAAAAACAATTTTTGGATTGTCCATACATTTAGCGTTATCGTCGGGTTTCTTAGTAGTTTCTTTCAACTGTGTCTGAGACCGCTGCCTAGCGAATTTGTTATTCAGATTGGATCAGAAAAAAGTTTTAATTATATTATTTAGTTTTAAATTAGTTTTTCAACACAAAGACATTGTTAAAGAATTTCTAGATTTTTTAAGCGAATCGATATAACCGGTTGTTTGAAAATATGTTTTTTTTTTGAAAAATCATAATTTTCAGTCAGACAAAATACCCAATGTAACGGGTTTCGGTGTGTTATAACATAGTGATTTCCATGGCGCTGAACGAAATTAAACCACTGATAGGTAAGTCGATAGAATTAGACATTTTTAAAAATTGTTCAGCAGCTCTTAGCTGAAAAGTAGCCATTTTCTAGAAGGTAGTTCCGTCCTTGTATGGACACGCTTTTTGTCTAATTTCGAACTATAAGACAATATTATGTAAAATTTCAGCTTTCGCTGAAGTGGTTCGAAACAGGCTTCAATTTACATATATTTTTTAACACGATCAAGAATATAAATGCCTATAAGGCTCAAATGAATATTCCTATTTGTTACAGTATAAATAGAAATATTTATAGAAATATTAATGGCGAGGACCGAGAAACATAATATTCTATTCTTTTCATTTTTCTAAAATGTACAATTTTAAGAATACTGTTGAAGATTGGTTGAAAAAAGCTTCCTTAACGAGTAAAATAAAGTGGGTTTCTACTCTCCTCAACAAGAACTTTCACATCGAGTGAAAAGAAAACGGTTTTCTGCTCTTGTTTGTGTTGTTTGGGAGCATTTTTTGGAATATAAGTTTACTCGTCATCTGGTTATTTATGTTGTGATTATTTCTAAATAGTTGTAATAAACGGAGTGATAAATACACATGTTCCCCATCTTATAAAGATGGTGATAAAAATTAGAAAATAAAATATATATCTCCAAATATGTTTTTTAAAGCATTTCAAGAACAATTCAAATCAAATAAATACAAATTGTTGAAGTTGCTTTTACTCGGCTTTTAAAAGAAATATTAATTTCTGGACAACTAATATCAAAAACGATATAGCATTCTTACTGATGTAAGATACTGCTTTTGGAAAAAAGGTACGAGAGCGATCCCACAACTAGCCGACCTGGCGTATAGTTGGTTCTAGTGGCTTGAAAAAAAATTATTTTCGTGAAACGTGGCAATCTTATAAAACATATATATATGTTTTAATTTTCAAGACGTTACGTTGTTTAGTATTTTTATTTGAGTCATCAGAAGTAAACGATCTCAGTGAATTTGTGAACATGGAAAAAATTGTTCACCGTTATATAATTCAATATTTTCATTTAAATGGTCTCAGCCCAACCAATATTAAAGCCAAGATAGATTCTACTCTATGGGAGTTTGCTGTTTCGTTTGATGTCGAACAAACTGCCAAGACGAACACCTTAGTGGTCGACCAATTGAGGTGTCCACGCCAGACATGGTCAAAATAATTCACAAAATGGCATTGGATGACCATCAGCTTAAAGGGCGTGAGCTAGCTGAAATGATAGGCATTTCAACAAGTACTATAAATCGTATATTGACTGAAGATTTGGATATGACAAAGCTATGGGCAAGGTGGGTGCCGCAATTGCTTTCAATAGAGCAAAAACAGCGTCGTGAAGATGTTTCAGTAGAGTGCTTGGCGATGTTTCACCGCAATAAAACCGAATTTTTGCGTCGATTTATAACCATGAATCAGACATGAGTCCACCATTTCACACATGAGATAAACGAATGGGAGAATCGTGTCCAAAGAAGGTGAAGACGGTTCCATCTGCAGGCAAGTTCACAGCGTATGTTTTTTGGGATGCGCATGGGATTATTTTTATTGATTATCTCCAGAAAGGAAAAACAATCAACGGAGAATATTATGCTTATTCATTGCAATGTTTGTTTAGGCGATGAAATTATGGAAAAAAAACCGCTTGTGTCGGAAAAGAAAGTGCCGTTTCATGAAGACAATGCTCCGGTTCATATATGCACTATTGCGACAGCCAAGATTCAAGAATTAAAGTTCGAATTGCTTCATTACGTACTTTATTCGGCAGACTTAGTTCGGTCAACAATAAAGAGGTCGAGTCTGAGATTGGTTACTATTTTAAGGAGTTTGACAGTTCTTACTATAAACAGGATATAGAAGCTATTGAGTATCGCTGGAGAAAGTGTATCGAGCTAAAAGGAAATTATGTTGAAAAATGAAGAAAAATTTTCCCAACTTTTTTGTGTCTTCTTTGTTAGGTCGGATAGTTGTGGAACCGCCCTCGTATCGTAATCTTTAATAAGAACGTATTGAATCTCAGTTTTATTGAAACGTTATTTTACAATATCAAAATCGAACAAAACACAAATGAACCTTTGGAAGTATCTCGATAGACTGCAAGAAAAATATTTAGGAAGCAAAACTTCAACTAGATATTTTTCTTTCCGACCACTTTGAGTTTAAACTATTTTGTTCTTCAACACCCCTTCTCAATTAGATAATCCAATAGCTTTGATAAGATTCATAAAACGGGTCTGATCAGTTGCTTTCGTAAACACATCAATCAGCCAATTGTTTCTTTGAATCAATAATTGAAGACACGAGAATGAAAAGTGGATATGAACCATTTTGGGCTAAAATGAGTTTGAGTTGAGTTGAGTCCTTGTTACTTAACGCATCGTTAGGTATGAAAATTGTACATCTCCGATTCGTATTATTGCTTTTGAACCATTTAAAAGCGGTTTCAGCCAAAGGATTTTGTGGAATGCGAAAAAGCTTTATGATATACCAATACTAATCAATCCATTAAAGCTAAAAAAATATGAAAAAGTTGGAAGTATATATCCCCGAAGTATTCTTAACTTGGTACCATGATTTGACAAAGGCACGCAGTGATGTTATTCCAAAAGGTGAAGCTCCAGAAGAAAGCGTGACTGAAGACGACGAATCTGATTCAGAATAAAGTTAAACGTTATAAAATACAATAAAATATTGTCAAATTCTTAAAAAATGTCAAAAAAATTTAAAAGTCTCAAAATAAAACGTTTTAATGCATATTTCTTCTTAATATACCCTTTGTATCCAGCTGCTATTAAAAAAATCTAAAAATGAATATGAAAACAAGACATATCCGAATCTTAAAAAAGCCATAACATAGTAATTAATTTTTTAAAATCAATATATACTGGTTCGTTATCGTACATATATGTGTATAAACGTTCTAAAATCACTGTTAGCAAAAAAATCTAACTCAATTAGATATAAACTGTTTTTTTATTCTCCTGTAAAATTACCTTTTTGGTTCATATCCACTTTTCATTCTCATGTCTTCAATTTTCAGTTGAATTTTTTTTTAAGCAACATTGTCTAACTAAATGATGCCTCATATTTATGTGCTTGGCCCGTTTGCATTCTGTGTTGAAGCCATTCCAATACAACCGCGATTATCTTGAAATCCTGGCATTAAAATAGTTTGTGTAGTTGTCAGACTCAATGCCATATATTTTGTTGCACTGGATTACATTGCGACAATTTGCTGTTTTTTACTTCCCCAAGACGCGGTGCAACCAAGTGCACAAAAAAAATGTAACCGCTTACGGATTTTCTATCGGTTATACATCTGAGGCCCAGTCAGCATTAATATATACTACTATAGGTTCTTCATCAGGCTTGAACTTAAATTTGAAAATTGACGTTCCTTTGAAATATCTTACAAGTCGCTTCAAATACTGCCAATGTTATTCTGATGGGTTTTCTTAATATCCCTACCATGTATCCAACTGAATAACTTACATATATCCGGCCTAGAACAAAGCATAATCTCGTACTTTAAGCTTTTAAGCAGATCACGATATGGATGATGACATTCAGTCTTGTTCTCTTGACGAAGCTGTAATCCCTTTGTCATCGGACTTTTCATTGCATACTTTCAGCTCAATTTTGATACTGGCTTTTTGATACTAGACTCTTGATAGATATAGAATTTGTTATCGAATTACTGAATTTTCATTCCCAAAAAATGTTAATATTTCACAATCCGCCATTTCAAATTTTCTTCCCAGTTCCACCTTCAGTATATGCTTTGTTTCCAGCAATAAATCGTGTTTGGATCTGGCAAAACCCAAAGAAACTATGAACTCCGGCACTTGCTTAAGACCTAATAAAGACTTGTTCAGCCATCAGATCATTCCGCTTTCAGCTGAAACACCTTCAAGGACTGACATGTATAAATTCTCTGATAAGTCTCCATGTAAAAATGCTGTCTTCACGCCACAGTTGATAAAATACGTAAATTCTTTTCATGCCAACAGACGACACCACACGTATAGTTGTGAGTTTTGCTACAGAAGTATGTATATGTTTCGTGAACATCTACTCCAACATTCTATAGATATCCTTTGGCAACAAAGAATATATACAAACGATATATATTCTGTAGCATTGCCATTCTCGTCTTCTTTGGTTCTAAAGATCCATCCAGACATTAATATTTTAGCTTTTTCTAGGCGGTTCAATAATGTTCCATACATTGTTCAACTTCATCGATTTCAGCGTTCTACTACTTATCAGCATCTCTGAGTATCTCCTGGTATCGCCATGTGTTTTATAATGTCAAAATTTATTCGGGAAACTCCAAAATACATAAAACAGCTTGGTATCGTAATTTCTCTCTTTAGCATCCTAAAAAAGAACAAAATGTTTTTTTTTTTTTTTTTTTTGCAATATCTAAGTTGATTGCATCCCATTATTCGATTTTCTAGAATTAAAAATATTGCATTATTTCATATACGAGGTGTGATAAAAAAACGTCTTTTTTTTAAATTTCGTGAGTTACGTATGTTCGATTTTCGTATTTTTTTCTGTTATGTTAGTACACATGTCTGTTATATATGTTGACAATATCAGATATTTTGGATTGTCAGTTTGTTTTTGACAGATAAAAAGGTTAGTCTTGCTCTTCGATTTTTTACTATTCGAAAAAATGGATCAAAGAAACTGTATTAAGTTTTGTGCAAAAAAATGAAATTAAATGTGCAATGACATTTAAAATGTTGACTGTGGCGTTTGGCGAGTCTACTATGAGCAGAACACAAGGTCAATTTTGGTGTAACCGGTCTAAGGAAGGCCGAGAAAATGTCAATGACGATGCTCGTCCTGGTCGCCCGAGCACGTCAAGTTCGGTCAAATTTGAAGGTTTTGCTCACTGTTTTCTTCGATTGCAATGGCGTGGTGCATCATGAATTCTTGCCACAAGGTCGTACGGTCAATAAGGAATACTACCTTGAAGTTATGCGCCGTTTGCGCGAAGCAATTCGTCAGAAACGGACAGAATTGTGGAAAACCCAATCATGGATTTTGCACCATGATAACGCACCAGCTCACGATGCTTCTGCGTGAGTGAACGATACCAAAAAGTGCGTTTTAGAAGTGTTTCGAGGATTAGAAGAAACGCTGACACAATTGTATTATACCTGAAGGGGACTACTTTAAAGGAAATAAAATAGAAATTGATGAATAAATAAATACTTTGTGAAAAAATTTGAAAATAATGGTTATTTTTTTATCACAACTCGTATACGTTGTATTTTGTTTTACGTATGATAATTTTTCAATTGAAAATTTGAAGTTATTTGTTTTTTTTTTTCATTTCAATTTCCACCTCTTTTTCCATTGGAATATATTTCGCTCTACTGTGATTCATTAAATACATCGTACTAGCAATCCAAAGTGTAAATGAATACTTACTCATATCGCTTATGATTCAATAAAATAATAATCTTGTTGCTCAGACGAATTCCTTTTGTTTAGGTGCCATCCCCAAAGTGTGATTAGCCGGAACTAGCTTATCTTATTATTGATTACAATTAATTATTAATCTGTTACAAATAACAGCATTTCAAAAGCGTGTTGCGCCAAAAACATTTACAGCAATATTGCATCAGAGTTTCATGAATTACTACAAGAATGTTGTAATGCAATAGAACAAATCACATTGAAACATGTATGCTGTAATTTAAGTCGAAATATTTTCAATACTTTTGCATTAAAGGTATTCATGCAGACGCTTAGAATTGAGCGATTTGTAACTGCGAAGATCATTAAATAATGGTACTCTATCAGAATAATAAATTCCTACAAGACTCAGATATTATTAATCTCAGTTTATATGAAATTGTTTAAAAAAATTAATGGCGTCGAACTAATTTAACTTGTTAAATAAATATAAAGTTTACTATGGCCATTTACAAGAAAGTGCGACCTTATTATCATTAAAGGTCAAATTAACCGGGTAGCAACTGATTATAAACAAATCCCCCAAATGTGTATTTCTGGTTTCTATAGTTGTTACACTTTTGTTAAACCAGTATTAGAAATGGTTGACCCAATTAATGTTCGAATTCATTGCTTTAAATCATCAAAATTTCTTTATTTTATTTTGTGTACTTACTGTTTGTGATGATCCCAAAAGATAAATTCAAGGGAAGTGAGGTCAGAGGATCTTGGCGGCCAAGGGAATGTGAGGTTTCTTGAAATCAGATAATTAAGGAATTTTCGCTGTAAATCTGCCTCAACAGAGCTGGTAGTAAGGTGCACCATCTTGTTGGAACCACACAGAGTTGAAAGGTATTATTTTTCGGCGCAGTTCTGGAAAGAATAAATTCTTTCAATATTTGTAGGTAACATTTTGGTGGCAACATTCATCAGCCACCCTGCGCTTGGTTGGGATGACTCACCTATTTGGGTTTGAGTCATGAGGCGATGTTGTCCAATTTGGATTCACTTCCATAGTTCATCTAAAACATATACATTAAATGTAACCAGATTTCAATTAAAACTTTGATTTTTTTACAATAAATTAGTCCCCAGTATATTTTCATGAGGTCTACACCAGAACCAAATGAACCAACACGGTCTATTTTTATTAAACTTAGTACGCCATTAAAACAAATCGATAACACCAATGTTGCGCCTTTCATTTGTTTGAGAAATACCTATATATTAAAACACTATACTATCAAGATACTACCATCGTTAAGAAGGGAATGCAACTTTAGCTTGCTACTGTTTAGTGTGGCTTGCGGAATAGTGGCGTCATCGGCCTATTTTTTTCATAACGACATTTCATCCAACGTGGAATGCTAAAAAAATATGATAACCAATTTTGAGAAAAATGGAGTTGAACGACTACAGCCCATCAAATAATCGGTTTCCTGTGCACTAATCTCAGTGATCTCATACTCCGATGTTATCGTGATGTCAGTTGGCTTCCGTCCAGTTGCAATTTACCACCTCTTGGGGTGTCGTAAACAATGACTTTTTTGGGAGTGATTTATAAACGATTCACGCTCCTAAACACGGTAGGATTAAGAAATCGTAGGAATTTCTTCATGTGCAACAACGCAAAACACAGAAAATTTCTGGCTTTGTGCTTGAGCGACTATAGTTGGATTTGGGGAATTGTAATAGTGAAGTGCAATAAAAAATAGGTTATATTTTAAAAAGGAGATAAGACCTAACAAAGGTATGGTTTATAAAAAATATAATAGGAACATTTCCTTGATATTTTACACTTTTTTATTAAATGTTGTTCGCAAAATTTGCCGCAAAGATATAAAACGCCAGCATAAAGAACAAGAGCAATGAGAGAGCTTCGTTCGAAAAATGGAGTCTGAAACCTTTCAAGATATATTGGATTGATAAGTTCAACTTTCTCAGAAAGCATTGAAACTGGGTGAGCTGCCTTGAATATTCTTTTAAAGGAAATTTAGCGCATTTATTAAAATATTCAAAATAAAAATTATCCCTTCATTAAAATCATCCATCATAGAATAAGGAATATGGAAAGGAGGCGGCAGAAAATGTATACGAAAATATCTCATAGCCATATTCAGGACAAGTCTGAAACTGGGCAATGTAATCAAATAGAATTGTTAGAATTGTTTTAACAGTCTTAGCATTTGTTCGTTAGTTAAAATAATACATGCTTGTAGTTGATAGGTGCGTGGTCATGTATTTGACACGCCCGCTTTTTTGTCGTGTTGATACACCAATATACCTGCCGATGAGTCGTTGTGTCACCCATGATACTATGACCTGCAGTATACGCAAATTTGAAAACCTGTCCAATATGTAAAACCTGCCCATACCAATGTTAAAACAGCCAATTAGTCATTTTAGTATGTTTTTCTAAAATTTATACGGTTTTCTTGTTAATTAAAATCAATCCATAGAAACGTTCATATTTTGTGTAAAAAAGTGCACTTTGAATGCCCTTTTTGTACAGGAAAATTCACTTTCCATTTTAGAAATAGTTGTCCTGGAACAAACTTTTTTAATTATACGTCTAATTTTTTAAAGTCTTATGCACAGAAGAAAAGTAAAAAGTTTTTTTTTTTTGTATAGAAAAGTACAACCTTTGTAAAGAAAAATTCGCTTTCCCATATTAAAAGTAATTTTCCCTCACTATTTATCGATTTTTCATATTAAGAATAACTTGTTGAATATTTTTTGAATATTGTTGTCTTATACACTGAAAAAGATAATTGAGTTTATGTCCATAAATTATATTGGTTCCCTGATTAATAACAGCTTCGCTTTTTCAAATAAGGAACGCCTGTCCGGATGGGACGCGGTCACCATTTGCAATTTTATTTCCAATAATGTGTAAATATGAAACCTTTATAATTTTGGTCATATATGTAAATATACTATCTAATCACATCCGGAAATTGATTGTTATCGATAAACGTGTACGTCAAACAACTCTGGTTTAGCAAAATCCGGTTATAACACGGTGCCATAATCATACTAATTGGTCAGAATTGAAAACTTTTATATGCCTTGCAATTACTTAGCGTATTTTTAAAAATAAACAGATAATCTTTTCACGACTACGAGTAGTCTTAAAAATATTGGCTCAATAAAAATTTAAATGTATTTTTTGTACGTTTTGCACACACCACGGTACAATTTGAGATAATTCAAGTACCATCACTGTTATCACTGCCATTTTTTTTACGAAATCACTACAGAAAAGTGAGAGGCTGCAGAGCTGAGTTTCCAACAAGTTGTAGCGGTACTTGATTTTGTGTTTGCAATACGACGATAAAAAAACCTGAGTACTTGAAAAACGTTGCCGAAAAATGGGTTTGGATTTAAACAAGAAAACCTATTTCTTAATCACCGGTGCCTCGAGAGGCATAGGCAAGACCATGGCCATTGAGGTTTCCTCTAAGCTGGAAGAAGGTTCAGTCATTGTGCTGCTTGCCCGCAACCAAGAGGGTCTGAATCGTACAAAAAGAGATATTGATTCAAATCGCTTTGACGTCACGGTTCTCACTTACTCCATCGATTTGTCATCGGCAACGGCTGAACAATTCCAGGAATTACTATATTTTTTTTTTCTTTTTTTTTTTCATTCATTTTCTATGTATTCAAATCTTAATCCTATCTTAAACTAAAGTATCCTGCCATTGCCGGATCTTGTTTTTGGCGAACAGATCTGTTTATCACCGGACCAAGTCTAGCGTGCCCTTTCTTTTTAGCCGTATATGGCCGGGAAAATGCTGAAGGTTTTGAGCGAGTGGGTTTGAGTGGGAGGACAACTTCGATATATATGACCTGCTTAATTTTTTCATTTCCTCGGAAATATAAGGAATGTTTAAATCTTTGTGTATGTTATCATTCCTAACATACCATGGGGCACCACAAATTTGACGCAGTATTCTTGACTGTCTTCTCTGCAGCTTATTTATGTTAGAAGCCGATGCCGTTCCCCACAACTGGATGCCGTATGTCCATATTGGCTTCAATATGGTTTTGTAGATGGTAATTTTATTTTCCAAACTGAGAGTAGACTGGGAGCCAATAAGCCAATGGAGTTGAGCCATTTTTAATTTCAATTGTATGATTTTTGAGTCAATGTGATTTTTCCAGGTGAGACGTCGGTCAAGGTGAATACCCAAATATTTGACATGGTTATGAACGGGTATGGTACTACCGTGAATAGTGAGGGCTGGGCAATTGTTCTGTCTAAGAGAGAATGTAACCTGTACACTCTTAGTGGCATTTACTTTAATCTTCCACTTTTCGAGCCAAGATTCTAATGTGTGTATATGAGACTGCAGTTGTCTAGAAGCCATTAATGGGCAAGTGCTATTGCTCATGAATGCAGTGTCATCAGCGAAAGTTGAGGTTTGAATTAGGGAATGCACAGGCATGTCAGAAGTGTAGATGGTATATATAGTATAGGGCCTAGTATACTGCCCTGAGGAACTCCTGCTGAAACTTTTCTTTGAGTTGAAACAGAGTCTCTCGATTTTACTACAAAAGATCGATCCTTCAGATAGCTCTCTAGGAGCTTATGGGTATTTGCCGGTAGAAAAGAGACTATTTTGTGAATAAGGCCTTCATGCCACACTTTATCAAAGGCTTGGGAGATGTCTATAAAGAGAGCTGAATTACTATGTGACTCCTTACAGAAGAGTGAATCGAAGGCAAGTGACTTTGAAAAGGCGTGGATCATACATAATGCCGGCACTGTGGGTGATGTCTCGAAAAAGGCTATAGACATATCGGACACAAGCGCATGGAGCCAGTACTACCACACAAACGTATTCTCAACTATAGCCTTGAATGCGGAATTCTTTAAGGTGTTCTCTACAGTTCCCAAATTGGTGGTGAATGTTAGCTCTAAATGTGGCGATGAACCTTTTGCCAGCATGAGTTTTTACTGTTCCGGCAAGGCTGCTCGTGAAATGTACTTCAATGTTCTGGCCGCAGAGGAGAAGGACAAAGATACATTGGTGCTCAACTATGCTCCCGGTGCTATAGATACGGATATGACGGAGTACGTACAAAGGGACACAGTGAACAAGGAACTGCACGAGACCTTCAAAAGTCAACGTGAGGCGAAAACTATGCTTACGACAGAACAGACGACGGCGAAGTTTATCAAGATCCTGGAAGACGTTGACTTCAAATCAGGAGCTCACATTGACTATTCCAATTAGGATGGAAATGGTGAACAGAGCTCAGATGAACGGACTGGCTTTAACGAAATATACATATATATAGATGGTGCTTTTTTATGTGCTGCTACGGTCGCAAATAATGAACATACATTCTATTGTACATAAAGATCAAGGAACAACTCTTAAATTGTAAACAAATTTAAAGAATGAATTAATAAATATATGATTTTTGGTTATAACGTTATAATTGAATATTTATATGTCAGTTTACTTCCTAGCATATAAGATTCGGTGCCATTTGAGCAGAACTTCATAAGTATTTGGAAGCATATAAAATATGCTGGGGAGCTTATATGAAAGCTTTCGCTTACGCTTTCATAAGAAGCTTAAGCTTCTTATAAGAATCCATTCGTGTATTGACTTTGGAAGATAGATTTATTAGAATGAGGATGTTTTTTGTAAATCGGTAACTTGTATGTAAAGCTTTTGCTCCATTTGCTCTAGTTGCAATTTACCACCTCGTCGGGTAATCAATAAATCGCAGGAATTTCTCTATATGCAACAACGCAAAACGCTAAAGATTTCTGGCTTTGTGCTTGAGCGACTAGAGTTGGATTTGGAAAATTGTAATAGTGAAGTGCAATAAAAAATATGTTATACTTTAAAACGTAGAGAAGACAACAAATGTATGTATGGTTTATGAAAAAAAATAATAGGAATATTTCCTTGATATTTTACACTTTTTTATTAAATGTTGTTCGCAAAATTTGCCGCAAAGATATAAACGCCAGCATAAAGAACAAGCCCAATGATAGCTTCTATGCTCCAAGGCCTTCATTCGAAAAATAGAGTCTGAAACCTTTCAAGATATATTGAAAAATAGGATGGATAGGTTCAACTTTCTCAGAAAGCATTGAAACTGGATGAGCTGCCTTGAATATCCCTTTAAAGGAAATTTAGCGCATTTATTAAAATATTCAAAATAAAAATTATCCCTTCATTAAAATCATCCATCATAGAATAAGGAATAGGGAAAGGAGGCGGCAGAAAATGTATGTGAAAATATCTCATAGCCATAACCAGGACAAGTCTGAAACTGGGTAATGTAATCAAATAGGAAAAACATTACTCACACAAGAATTGTTTTAGCAGTCTTAGCATTTGTTCGTTAGTTAAAATAATACATGCTTGTAGTTGATAGGTGCGTGGTCATGTATTTGACACGCCCGCTTATCTGTCGTGTTGATACACCAATATACCTGCCGATGAGTCGTTGTGTCGCCCACGATACTATGACCCTCAGCATACCCAGATGTGGAAAACTGTCTAGTATGTAAAATCTGTCTGTACAAATGTTAAAACAGCCAATTAGCCTTTTTAGTATGTTTTTCTAAAATTTATGCGATTTATTTCTTAATTAAAATCAATCTATAGAAACGTTCATATTTTGAGTAGAAAAGTGCACTTTGAATGCACTTTTTGTACAGGAAAATTCACTTTCCATTTTAAAAATAGTTGACCTGGAACAAACTTTTTTAATTATTCGTCTTCTTTTTAAAAGTCTTATGCACAGAAGAAAAGTAAAAAGTTTTTCTTTTGTATAGAAAAATACAACTTTTGTAAAGAAAAATTCGCTTTCCCATTTTTAAAGTAATTTTCTCTCAATATTGCGCGATTTTTCATATTAAGAATATTTTATTGAATATTAAGTTGACTCGGGGAATTTTTTAATTATTTGATTTTTTTTTTTTTTTTTTTTTGTTGTCTTACACAGTGAAAGAGATATTTGAGTTTATGTGCATAACTTAAATTGGTTCTCTGATTAATAACTGCTTCGCTTTTTCAAATAAAAAACGCCTGTCCAGATGGGACAATAATAAATATTTTTAAATATGAAACCTTTATAATATTATTTATCTATGTAAATATACTATCCAATCACATCCGGAAATTGTTTGTTATCGATAAACGTATACATCAAACAACTTTCGTTTAACAAAATCCGGTTATAACTCAGCAGAGAGAACACGGTGGCATAATCATACTAATTGATCAGAATTGAAAACTTTTATAAGCTTGCAATAACTTAGCGTGTTTTAAAAAATAAACAGATACTCTTTTCACGACTATGAGTAGTTTTAGAAATATTGACTCAATAATCGGATCACTACATAAAAGTTGAAATATTATTTTTTTTTTACGTTTTGCACATACCGTGGAAATTCAAGTACCATCACTGTCATCACAGCCATTTTTTTTTTTTTTTTGCCAAATCACTACAGAAAAGTGAGAGGCTGCAGAGCTGAGATTCCAACAAGTTGTAGCGGTACTTGATTTTGTGTTTGCAATACGACGGTAAAAAAAACCTGAGTACTTGAAAAACGTTGCGGAAAAATGGGTTTGGATTTAAACAAGAAAACCTATTTCTTAATCACCGGTGCCTCGAGAGGCATAGGCAAGACCATGGCCATTGAGGTTTCCTCTAAGCTGGAAGAAGGTTCAGTCATTGTGCTGCTTGCCCGCAACCAAGAGGGTCTGAATCGTACAAAAAGAGATATTGATTCAAATCGCTTTGACGTCACGGTTCTCACTTACTCCATCGATTTGTCATCGGCAACGGCTGAACAATTCCAGGAATTACTATGTGACTCCTTACAGAAGAGTGAATCGAAGGCAAGTGACTTTGAAAAGGCGTGGATCATACATAATGCCGGCACTGTGGGTGATGTCTCGAAAAAGGCTATAGATATATCGGACACAAGCGCATGGAGCCAGTACTACCACACAAACGTGTTCTCAACTATAGCCTTGAATGCGGAATTCTTTAAGGTGTTCTCTACAGTTCCCAAATTGGTGGTGAATGTTAGCTCTAAATGTGGCGTTGAACCTTTTGCCAGCATGAGTTTTTACTGTTCCGGCAAGGCTGCTCGTGAAATGTACTTCAATGTTCTGGCCGCAGAGGAGAAGGACAACGATACATTGGTGCTCAACTATGCTCCCGGTGCTATAGATACGGATATGACGAAGTACGTACAAAGAGATACAGTGAACAAGGAACTGCATGAGACATTCAAAAGTCAACGTAAGTCAAAAACTATGCTTACGACAGAACAGACGACGGCGAAGTTTATCAAGATCCTGGAAGACGTTGACTTCAAATCAGGAGCTCACATTGACTATTTTGATTAGGATGGATGAACGGACTGGCTTTTACGAAATATATACAGATGGTACTTTTTTATGTGCTGCTACGGTCGCAAATATTGAACATACATTCCATTGTATATAAAGATCAAGAAACAACTCTTAAATTGTAAACAAATTTAAAGAATGAATTAATAAATATATGAATTTTGGTTATAACGCAACAATTGAACATTTATATGTCAGTTTACTTCCTAGCATATGACATTCGGCGCCATTGAGCAGAACTCCATAAGTATTTGGAAGCATATAAAATATGCTGAGAAGCTTTTATGAAAGCTTACGCGAAAAGAAACCATGTGTATATTAACTTTGGAACATAGATTTGTTAGATGGCATACATTTAATGAGGATATTTTTTTTGTAAATCGGTAACTTGTATGTAAAGCTTTCGTTGAGTAATCGTAATACTTTTGGGAGCAAATTGCAATCCACCGGCGGCCATAAACCAAAAAAGCCGCGTCCCTAAAATACTCTACAAAACTCGATACTCAAGGTAAATTTTTTAGGCCCTAGGGAGACATTGCTCCATTTGCAATTTACCACCTCGTGGAGTGCCGTAAGCAATGAATTTTATGAGAGCGATCTATAAACAATTCCCGCTCCTACACACGGTCAGATTAAGAAATCGCAACGATTTCTCCATATGCAAAAAGCAAAACACAGATTTCTGGCTTTGTGCTTGAGCGACTATAGCTTCTATGCTCCAAGCCTGCCATTCGAAAAATAGAGTCTGAAACCTTCGAAGATATATTGAAAAATAGCCTTGATAGGCTTAACTTTCTCAGAAAGCATTAAAACTGAATGAGCTGGCTTGAATATTCTTTTAAAGGAAATTTAGCGCATTTATTAAAATATATAAAATAAAAATTATATCCATATTAAAATCATCCATCATAGAATAAGAAATAGGGAAAGGAGGCAGCAGAAAATTTATACGAAAATATCTCATAGACATATTCAGGACAAATCTGAAACTGGGCAATGTAATTAAATAGGAAAAACATTACCCACACAAGGATTGAGCCCTCATCTTCATTAGAATTGTTTTAACGGTCTTAGCATTTGTTCGTTAGTTAAAATAATACATGCTTGTAGTTGATAGATGCGTGGTCATGTATTTGACACGCCCATTTACCTGCCGTGTTGATACACCAATATACCTGCCGATGAGTCGGTGTGTCGCCTACGAAACAGCATACGCAAATGTGAAAAACTGTCCAGTATGTAAAGCTTGCCCATACAAATGTTAAAACAGCCAATTAGCAATTTTAGTATGTTTTTCTAAAATTTATACGATTTATTTGTTAATTACAATCAATCCACAGAAACGTTCATATTTTGAATAGAAAAGTGCACTTTGAATGCACTTTTTGTACAGGAAAATTCACTTTCCATTTTAAAAATAGTTGACCTGGAATAACCTTTTTTAATTATTTGCTTTCTTTTTAAAAGTCTTATGCACAGAAGAAAAGTAAAAAGTTTTTTTTGTACAAAAAATACAATTTTTGTAAAGAAAAATTCGCTTTCCCATTTTCAAAGTAATTTTCTCTAAATATTTATCGATTTTTCATATTAAGAATATTTTATTGAATATTAAGTTGACCCGTGGAAAATTTTTAATTACTTGATTTTCTTTTTTGTCGTCTTATACACTGAAAAAGATAATTGAGTTTATGTCCATAAATTAAATTGATTCCTGTCCGGATGGGATGCGGTTACCATTTGCAATTTTATTTCCAATAATAAATATTTGTAAATATGAAACCTTTAGAATTTTGGTTATCTATCTACCTATAAATATACTGTCTAATCACATCCGGAAATTGTTTGTTACCGATAAACGTATCAATCAAACAACTCTGGTTTAACAAAATCCGCTTATAACTCAGCAGCGTGTTCTAAAAAATAAGCAGATAATTTTTTCACGACTACGAGTAGTCTTAGAGATATTGGCTTAATAATCGGTTCACTACATTAAGAATTAAAATATTTTTTTTGTACGTTTTGCACACACAACGGTACAATTTGAAATAATCCATGTACCATCACTGTCATCATTGGCATTTTTTTGTTCACTACAGAAAAGTGAGAGGCTGCAGAGCTGAGGTTCCACCAGTTCACAGCGGTGGTTGATTTTGTGTTTGCAATACGGTGGTAAAAAAACCTGAGCACTTGAAAAACGTTGCCGAAAAATGGGTTTGGATTTAAACAAGAAAACCTATTTCTTAATCACCGGTGCCTCGAGAGGCATAGGCAAGACCATGGCCATTGAGGTTTCCTCTAAGCTGGACGAAGGTTCAGTCATTGTGCTGCTTGCCCGCAGCCAAGAAGGCCTGCAGCTTACAAAAAGAGAAATTGATTCAAATCGCTTTGACGTCACGGTTCTCACTTACTCCATCGATTTGTCATCGGCAACGGCTGAACAATTCCAGAAATTACTACGTGACTCCTTACAGGAATGTCAATCGAAGCCAAGTGACTTTGAAAAGGCGTGGATCATACATAATGCGGGCACTGTGGGTGATGTCTCGAAAAAGGCTATAGACATATCGGACACAAGCGCATGGAGCCAGTACTACCACACAAACGTGTTCTCAACTATAGCCTTGAATGCGGAATTCTTTAAGGTGTTCTCTACAGTTCCCAAATTGGTGGTGAATGTTAGCTCCAAATGTGGGATTGAACCTTTTGCCAGCATGAGTTTTTACTGTTCCGGCAAGGCTGCTCGTGAAATGTACTTCAATGTTCTGGCCGTAGAGGAGAAGGACAACGATACATTGGTGCTCAACTATGCTCCCGGTGCTATAGATACGGATATGACGGAGTACGTACAAAGAGATACAGTGAACAAGGAACTGCATGAGACCTTCAAAAGTCAACGTAAGTCAAAAACTATGCTTACGACAGAACAGACGACGGCGAAGTTTATCAAGATCCTGGAAGACGTTGACTTCAAATCAGGAGCTCACATTGACTATTTTGATTAGGATGGATGAAGCTTTTACGAAATATATATAGACGGTGCTTTTTTATGTGCTGGTACGGTCGCAAATATTGAACATACATTCCATTGTGTATAAATAACAAGGAATAACTCTCAAATTGTAAACAAATTAAAGAATGAATAAATAAATATATAATATTTGATTATAACGCAACAATTGAACATTTATATGTTGGTTTACTTCCTAGCATATGTATGAGATTTGGTGCTATTTGCTTCCATAAGTATTTGGAAGCACATAAAATATGTTGGGAAGCTTATAATATGAAAGCTTACGTGAAAAGAATACATTTGTATACTGACTTTGGAAGATAGATTTGTTTGATGCCATATATTTAATGAGGATATGTTTTGTAAATCGGCAACTTGTATGTAAAGCTTTTGTTGAGCAATCTTAATACTTTTGGGCGCAAATTGCAAATGACGCGCGGCTATAAAAAGCCGCATCCCCTAAAATACTCTACAAAACTCGATACTCAGGGTAAATTTTTCAGGCCCTATCGTTTTAATTATGTTACTATACTAACGAAAGCTCTTCAAGACGAACATCGATATGCGACACAAGTTGAATCTATTTTTCTGGGATGCTTTGGGGTCTTTTGAGCCCGAAACTATCAAACATACACAAACATGTAGGTGTAGTTACTAAAATTTAGGCTTATTCGAAAAGTGACAAGTTAAAAAAAATTATTAAAAAAATTATTTTTTCACACATTTTTTTTTAAATTTGCGTTTTTTAAATATTTAATTGTAGAATTCGTAATAAACACGAAAAAAATATGAGCTGCTTAAAAACGCATTCTTTCAAAACAAAAAAAAAAAATAAAAATTTGTAGGAATAAATTTGAAGTTTATAAATTAGTCACTGTAGAAACAACGAAATTTGTTTTCTAAGATGAGCATTGAACAAAAGTAAAATCTAAAAAATACACCTAGCAGCAAGACATTTAAATATAAAAGCATATTTTCACTATTTTACAATTTGCAAAAAAAAAATCGATTTAAAAAAGTGAGATTTTGAGGGGAAAACATTGTATTTTAAAGGGAAAAAATTAAAAAAAAAATCAGACAAGTTATTTTACACAATAAATTGTAGCTTTTTGTAAAAAAAATAAATTTTAATAAACGAACAAATTTTCCTTTAAAATGACGTAAATAGTTGAGAAAAAATATTATTTTTAAACACGTTTATAAATTTAAACAAAGGATTGACTAGCTATTAACGTTAAATGAAAACAATATACAATTTTTTCTAATTTAAAATAAATGAGGTGTTTTGTTTTGTATAGTATCTTGGAGCAAAGCATTGAAATATCTGAATAAATTTAAAAGGGACTAATACAAAAAATCATTTAAAATGAACTTTTACCAATTGCTTTCTTTTCAAAGTAAATTTATCAGAAAATAGGAATAGGAAAATAGGAAAAAATAGGAAAAATCTAGAAAAATCCAGTTTTGAACTAGCTAAAAATTGGCATCTGAGGTATTTTTGCTCTCGAAAACCCGAAATAGTTCTGAACCAATGCTTGATTTATAACTGGACTTCTGAAGTTAACTCATATTCTAATTCATTTAAATGAACTCTTTTTAATTGTATTTCATTAAAACCAAAAAAAAAAAAAAAAACCGACTAGACATATTTGTAGGGGTTTTAGCTCAGCGTGCCAGATTATATTGTGATACTACATATGGTTAGACAAACTATTAGCATAACGTAGCAATCTTCCGACTAGATCCCGATTTCAAAGTGTAGTATAAGCGCGCTTTGGACATTTTTGAATGGTTTAAGAAGGCTATGGTTACAACGAAATGGTTTACATCTCAGATCGTAAATCTGTGTAGTCATACAAGAAATTTCGCATTTTATGAATGTACTCGTATATTTTTATAGCATTCTGCATTATTTTGCGATAATGGAAATTTTTTGATTTATACTCTCCCCATTAAGCTCTTCATGAGGCTGTTGTCAAAATTACGGAAAATGAGTTATAGATCTCTACTCACTACTATAGCTAAATTTCTTATCAGTGCTATTCTTCAAAGCGGTTGAAGAGGACAAGAAACAATTTAAATAAATTAATATAATTTAGCTTTTTTCCTTCTTATAGAAAATAACTTCTTTGAGAGTAGGCTGTAAGGTTAGCGCCATTTAAAGATATGCTGAAGTTTCGAAACCATTCATGCATCAAAATTGTTCACAAATCATCTTAAGTTAGGATAAGAGTTCTTATTTCATAGACAGTGAATAACTCCAGACACATAATTGATTACCTGTCCAGCATTCATTTGCCCGTTATATTCATGGATAAATGATTCGCTTCATTCACATTCACATCATTCTCATTTTAGAACACTTTTTAAACGCAAATGCAAACCAACAAAACAAATTTAATTAATCTATTTATTATGGAACACTTAAATCCAGCTAAACAACTCTCTTGGTGGGTATAAAGCTAAAAGAAATCTGCCGCCTTTGGACGCTTTATTGGAATTTTCAACAGATCATCTGTCAGCGTTCCCCCTGGTGCTGTGGCCGGCACTTGTGCCTTGGGTGTTTTTGCCTCACCTCGCGGCGATGGTGTTATAGACGATTTCTTCACACCAATTGCTGGCGTAGTTTTCGATACTTTTGTTTTGAGGCCCATCTTCCCCTGAGGCGTTCTCAAAGGTGAAGGTGTCATTTGGCTGGGCGTTGCTCGTATGCCCAATTTTGAGGTTGCTAAATTTCTAGCTGCAGGCGACATCGAGGCTAAACGTTCCATATTGGAACGTATAAAGGGCGAAGATATATTATTACGTGCCGTTTCTCTGGCCCTTTGTTTTTGAGCCCGCATTTTCTCGCCCACCTTTTCGGCCAGTGCTAAAGCAATGGATTCACGTCGCGACGTTTCATTAATTTTAAATGAAGGCCCTGAATTCGAATGGACTGGAGTGTCAGATCCATCTAGGCGGAAAGGGGTGCCCTCAATCTCGCCCCAAGTCATAAGGGGCGAAAAAGCTTCCCCAGGCCTGGGTGAAGGTGTCTTAAGTAAATCGAAACGGTTTATTTGTTGCAAAGCTCCGCCATTTGGTGGTATATTTGCAGCAACTTCAGCCTCCTGACTTTGGCTGGACGTTCGATGCAGTAATAAAGTTTTCGGCTTAGCATTTAGGTCTTCTTTAAATGGATTCTCATGCAGGCGTGTTGCATTGTGTTGTATAACCTGTTTGCGATTGGCCATGTCGATCTTTTCGCTCTCGGTGAGTTCTACGCCGTCTGGTGTATACATTATGGAGTTTTTGTTTTTATAGTTCCACGTCTCTATGGGGCGCAAGGGATCAGGCTGCTCAAATTGTCTTTCAATGGAGGGCAGAGTTAAGGCACGATGTAACTTTTCGGCCGACAATCTCTCCTCGCTGTAGAGCACAGCGAATTTCTGTCTTAGTTTCTCGTCGGCTGTGTCTATAATTTTCTGGAAGCTGTCATTGTCTTCACTGGTATAACGCTGCAAAAAGGAATCCAGAGAGTGTTTGTCTGCTACGGACGCGTCAGACTTTCGTGACGTTGTCGAAGTCACCGAGTGGGCACCTGGCGTGTCTGCAGCCGAATTTGTTCTGGGCGTGCAGCCACCGATACTGGCAGGCGTCTCAAACGTTAAAGGAGTCATGGCTACAAAGATATAACGATGTCAGTCATCAAATTTATTAAAATCTAGCGAACCATACTCACATCTCCTTTTTTCACTGGGTTGACCACCACTATATTTCGCCCGTATCGATTCCATGCGAGCATAGTCGTTCTGATCCATAGCATCCAGATATTCATTTTGTGCTTTCAGTTTCTCCAAGTCAGGAAAGAAGTCTCTTTGGATGATTTTGGATATCTCCTCGATGTATTTTTCTTCCGTGAGGATCTTGGGTTTCGGTTTCTTCTTGATGAGTACGAGTTCTGTCGAGGGTTTCTTAAACACTTGGCTCTCATGCGAATTGTTCTTAAAATTAATTAACGCCTGACTGCCAGGAGTCTTCGCTGGGATATCATCAGCCTGAGGCATTTCTCTTAAACTTTTGCAGCACCAAATTGAACTTGATCCTATCCCTTTTTTTAGCTTGTTTACGTTTATGAAGCAAGAGAAATGCAAACTACAAACATTAAACATGTGTTTTTGACATCTTGAAAGCAGTGATGCCAAGTTTGCGATAAACACTGCGAGAAATTGGTATGCATTAGAAATAGTTTTTAATTATCGGCAAAACTGGATTTTATGTTCTTTTCAGGAGGAACAAATTTCAAGAGACATTATTTACTTGTGAAAAACTTTCCTTGTATTAATTCTAACTTTAATATTTCATTTTCTACTTTACGAATGCATCACGGAACATACTGAAAATGTATATTATTCCGACTTTTGTGTTGAAAATCAACAAAAAATGAGATTGAGATTCCCACTTAAGAAAGTTTTCCGCGAGAAAAAAAATAGTATTGTCTGGTAGAAAAATTTAGCTTCAAATTCTACGACCATTTTTTTATATAGAGTTTCATTCTGAAAAGGCAGCGCAGTACCAGCGTTAAGCTAAATGGAAGAGTACCCAGGAGGAGTTCAACAAATTTAGAGTATGTATCTAATATGGTATTAATATTTGCAACGATTTTCCTGAAATCTACGACGTTTCAGATATCGGCAGAAAGCTATTATATCAAAACATACAGAATACATGTTCCTTTCTAGCATTTGTTTAGAAATAAGACTTTATTAACGCCAAAAAATGTCGGAAGCAAATTGTACAAACAATATGTACAAAATTTGATTGTTAAAATGAATTATTTAAGAAGAATATTTGATTATTTTTATTTAAATTCCTCCTTTAAATGTATAGATTCGTTGCATTTATACGACGATTCAAAAAATGACGATTCCTTTGTTAGTATGTGTGTATGTGGTATAAGTATTTAGCAGACTTTAGATAATGTTGAAATCTGGGGAAATGGAAATTAGTAAATTAAAGCTTAAATCAAGAACAGTTTTAAATCAAGAACAATTTTTTGACATCCACCCTTTTGAGTTGTTTCTTTATACAATATATATTATAATTTTAAAGTATTTACCTCCGAAAAATTACTCTCTGTGCTATTTTTCTTTTGGTGTCTTGTACGGGAGCGGTCCCATAACTGACCTAACAAAGAAGACACAAAAAAGTTGGAAAAAATTTTCTTTATTTTTCAACATAATCTCCTTTTAGTTCGATACATTTTTCCAGTGATATTCAATAGCTTCTATGCCCTGTTTACAGTAAGAACTGTCAAACTCCTTAAAATATTCATCAACTGCAGACTCCACCTCTTCATTGTCGGTAAATCTTTTACCACCGAGCCATTTTTTCAAGTTTGGAAATAGAAAATAGTCTGAGGGAGCTAAATCCGGTGAATTAGGTGCGTGATGAAACAATTCAAACTTTAAATCAATAGTTTTGGCCATCGTAATAGTGGATGTGTGAACTGGAGTAATGCCTTAATGAAAAACACTTTCTTTTTCGCCACATGCGGTCTTTTTCCATAATTTTATCATCTAAACGCTGTAATAAATTAGCATAATATTCTCCGTTGACCGGTTTTTCTTTCTGAAGATAATCAATAAAAATAATCCCATGCGCACCTCAAAAAACGGACGCTTTGACCTTGACTGCAGATGGAACCGTCTTTTTTTTCTTTGGACACTATGCTTCCATTCCAGTCCATTGCTTTGACTATTCCTTTGTCACAGGTGTGAAGTGGTGGACCCGTATCTTATCCATGGTTATAAATCGACACAAAAACTCGTCTTTACTACGGTGAAACGTCGCCAAACTCTCTACTGAAGCATCTTCACGACGCTGTTTTTGCTCTACTGAAAACAAGCGCGGCCCCCATCTTGCGCACATCTTTCTCATCTTCAAGTCTTCAATCAATATATGATATATAGCACTTTTTGGAATGCCTATCATATCAGCTAGCTCACGCACGTGCACTCGACGATCATCCAATACAATTTTGTAGATTTTCGTAACCGTGTCCGGCATGGATATCTCAATTGGCCGACCGCTACGGTGTTCGTCTTGGCAGCTCGTACGGTCTCGTTTAAGCTCTGCTACCCAACATAATGAATTACATAACGGCGACCAATTTTTTCCATGTTTAAAAATTCAATGAAGTGGTTTACTTTTGATTGCTTAAATAAAAATACTAAAGAAAGTGACGCCTTGAAACCTAAAACATATGTTTTATACGGTTGCCACTTTTTACCAAAATGATTTTTTTTCCAAACTACTGGCGCCATCTTTACCTCAGGTCAGCTAGTTTTGGGAACGCCATCGTAATATAAAATATGTGCAAATATGGTTTATCGTCCGGCACCGCACTACATTTAAAATAAAATTGAGGTTTACTCAGCAACTTACTATGGAAACTGGTATTACAAAGCTACAATGGTACTATGGTATTACAAAAACGACGTCAATAATAAAAAATATTTCACTTTTTATTCCATGAAAAGGCTTAATTTTGAATGCCCAAAAGAGAGCAAAGAGTATAACCAACGTTGTGTGAATTATTCAATTTATGCCAAATATACGCTGTTATGTTTGATAACATTTTGATATTTTGAAGGCAGTTTTATTATGCTTCTCTCATGGGAATCTTTGTCTCTCCTGGCAAAAAATTGACACTGTCGATTTTTACAAGCTTCTCTTGAGGCGAATTTTTCTCCAATAAAATCATTCGCTATAGACAGGAACAGGTAGTCTGGTGTTGTCCCAATTGAACACAATTCCCATACCTACTGGCCAAAGCATCTTCGTGATCGCTTCTTTCAGACGATGCAATTGTTGACAGACAGTAAAGATCCGAATTAAGAGAGTTTGCCCACAGGGGAGCTACTCATAGTAGTTGGTTCCACACCAATCTTATCAAACACACAGTAAAGCTTTTCAGACCGTCAGTCTTGGCTTAACCAATGTTTGCGCCGGGTCACCGTGATTCGACCATGGCCGTTTTTGCTTGAAGTGTTCGTAAGTGATCCACTCTTCTGCACCAGTCACAATCTTCTACTGGAATGTCCGATTTTGTTGGGATTCAGCAGCGATTTGCAGATGAAAATTTGGTCCATCAGGCTTTTTTGCGTTAACTTGTGTGGCATTCATATATCGACATTCTTTTTGTGTCCAGTCTTATTCAGGCGGTTTCAAACGGTTTTGTGTACAATGTGTAGTGCCTGGGCTCACGCGGCAGTCGGTCTTGGAGATTGTCATCATTCAGGCGTTATTTTCGATGATGATTGTAGACAATACAGAGCGTGGTGCATCTTCGAAGTCTGAATTTCCAGCATGGAATCGACGAAATTAAAAGCTGCACGTTGTTACAATATCAAGACCATAACAACTATGCACATTTTCAGACTCTTGGGTTGCGTTTTCATCTCTAAAAACTGTAACATACAGATGGCTATCTTTGACACGCGCTTAAACAATACTGAACTCGAAATCTAATCTTTCTAACGCTATTTAGCTCGATCGCATTTATTTACGCGAGGTACAGATTACTGAAGCTATCTATGGGAAAAATAATGCTTTTCTTTTCCATTTTTAATTAAACAAAGTTTTTTCTTTTCCTCAATTATAAAACTGACATCCGTATTATACTTATAGGAGTATACTTATATTTCGAATGTGGATTCAAAAACACTGTGGTGGTGCACACATAATGCCTGGAATAATCTCTAGGGTACTGGCGGATGAATATGCAATTGGCGTGCAACCTTGTCATCGAACACATTGATATTCTCCAAATATTTTATCACATTCAAATGTGTCAAAACAAAGCGCTACAGTCTCCGTCATAAGAAAGTATCGAGCGAACCAGATGCTGATATGCATTCAAAGTATTGCGTTTTATAGATCGATTTATGAAACGCATAGCGTTCACTGCTTTTGGAAGTTTCAAGATTTCAACTTTCATATTATGTGGGAATACTGCGCCAGCGAACCAACTGTCATCAACTTTAAAAATATCCCCAGACCATGGAGCGATGCCACCAAAATGTTAGTGCGTTGCATGCTGTTTGTTTTGTTGCCCGATGTCTTTGAGTTTACGACCAACCACTCGATGAGCGAGCGAGAAAAATTAGTTTTGTATTCAAAATGCAATTAGGCCTATAATTTCCAATGAATCAAAACTCGAAATGAAAATCGTTTGTGCCATCGTTGATTTTTATTAAAGCACATTGTTGACATGTAGTCGTTCTGTTGTGTCATTCGTTGGGTTGCAGGGCTCCAAAATGTGGGCATCTTCAGAGGTACACGAACATACATACGGTGTATGGATGTTTATTGCATGATGAAACTATATTTGCGTGTACTCCATAATGAGCCAGTGGTGTTAATTGAAGAATAGGAGATGAAAGCTATTGCTCTTACAACAATAAACGCGAAATGTATTGTGCTGTGGTACGCGATATTCGAAATTGTGTTGTCGAATGGAAAACATTTTGATTTTCTTTCTAGAAATTACTTTACTAGCTTGGCTACGTTAATTTTACCATCTATCTGCTATTTGTAATTTCGCAATGACATGTGTCAATGTGTTACATTGGCAACAAATTTGTATGCTGATGCGGGCCCAATTATAATAAGCGTTTCCATTTGCTCCATTGTGGCAATTAACTTTTCAGAATATCTTAAATTTTTGGGGCTTTGAATTCTATAGCTATTAGGACAGACACTGTTGTCGAACATTTAAAACGAACAGAAAATTCGACACCTCGTTTTTCATTACATTTTGGCAATATCGAAATATACAAGGGCGATTACAGAACTAGCCGACCTGACATATAGATGGTTCCGGTAGTTTGAAAAAAAAAAAATATTTTGGTGAAAAGTGGCAACCTTATAAAACATACGTTTTAAGTTTCAAGGCGCCACATTGTTCAGTATTTTTATTTGAGCAATCAAAAATAAACGATCTGAGTGAATTTGTAAACATAGGAAAAAGTGGTCACCATTATGTAATTCAATATTTCCATTTGAAAGATCTCAGTTCAACCAATATTAAAGTCGAGCTACATTCTATTCTGGGAGAGTCTGCTCTTCCGTTTACCGTTGTAAAATATTGGGCAGCAAAGTTTAAAAGAGGCCGTACTATCTGCCATATTGAACACCATAGTGGTCGACCAATTGAGGTTAAGAAAATCTACAAAATATAATAGTATTGGATGATCGGCGGCTGAAGGTGCGTGAGCTAGCTTAAATGATTTCGAAAAGTGCTATACATTGTATATTAACCGAAGATTTGAAGATGAGAAAGCTGTGCGCAAGATGAGTGCCGTGCTCGCTTTTACTAGACCGAAAAACAGCGTTGTGAAGATGTTTCAGTAGAGTGTTTGGCGATGTTTTATCGCAATAAAGCCGAATTTTTGCCTGGATTTATAACCATGAATAAGACATAGGTCCACCACTTCATGCCTTAGGCATTCAAAGCATTGAACTAGAATGGGAGAATCGTCTCCAAAAAAGGCTTTGCCATCTGCTGGCAAAGTCATTTCGTTTGTTTTTTGGGGATGCGCATAGGATTCTTATTGATTATCTTCCCAAAGGAAAAACCGTCGATGTCGAATATAAGGCAAATTTATTGCAGCAATTTATTGCTGGTGATGAAACTATGGGAAAAAGACCGCTTTTAACGAAAAATAAAGTGTTGTTTCATTAAAACAATACTCCAGTACACACATCCACTATTGCGATTAAATTAATGAATTAAATTTTGAATTGTTTCATCACGTGCCTTATCCGATAGATTTAGCTGGGCTATTTTGCATTTCCAAACTTGAAAAAATGGCTCGGTGGTAACAGATTTGCCAACAATGAAGAGGTGGAGTCTGCAGTTGATGACTATTTTAAAGAGTTTGACAGTTCTTACTGTAAACAGGGTATAGAAGCTTTTGAAAATCGTGAAAAAAGTGCATCGAGCTAAAAGGAGATTATGTTGAAAAATAAAGACAATTTTTTCCAACTTTGTTGTATATTCTTTATTAGGTCGGCTAGTTTTGAGGCCGAACCACCCCCGTATCTACGCTTATAAGGAAAAACCAGTTAACCCTTGTTGTTTTGAGATATTAAATGTTTTACAAGAAATCGCCGTTTTGGAAATTTGACATAACTTTTAAAATAAATGAAATTTTGAAATGGCGCATAGACGACAATAAACATTTTAATGGCCTAAACTACTTTAATAAAAAATATATTCTTGCTTACATTAATATTTAGAGATATTACATAATTTTTAAATAATCGCTGTTTTGAAAAATTGTTATAACTTATGAACTACATGGGATTTTGGCATTTGGATTGGACGTAAGTGTGCGTCTAAATAAGGAATAAATTCGAATTTGTCCTAACTCTTAAGTCGCTTTTGCTTGTAATCTCAGATGTATCGTGCGCACTGAAATCATGGAGAGAACATTTTGCTCGTAAATGCAACAATATTATTTATTTATATTCATTTATACTTTTCATCACAGGGCTGAGGATGTGCCAAATTTGTCATTCCGTTTGCAACAACAATAAAAATAACAAAAAATAATAAGGATATTTTGGTGATCGTCGTAATAAACTATGTGCGCATCTGTTTAGATCACGGAGCTACAATCACTATCACTTCAGCTAAGAGTTTAACATTTTGAGAATAGTTATAAGCAGGTTAAATTCGGCATTGGACAAAGTTGGCACAGTAGACAACAACTTGGCAACACAAAGTTTGGAATTACCTAAACGGTTACGATTTTATAATTTATTCGTTAATTAAAAGAAAGATGTAGAAAAGAATCTTCCGAACTCGCATACCTTTCTAATGTATAGTGAAGAATGTTAACAAATATCCCTTTTCACTTATGAATGGGATGATGGAATTTTTGGCACAACAACTCTTCGGGCTATGGTTCGGTGTGCCATCTACTACTCTATGAACCGCAAGTATCACAAGTGATTAACAAGAACTTCTAGAAAAATGTGCATTCTTCAGAATTTTGTTTAAAATTTAACTATTTATTCCATAATTAAAATTAACATACGCTGGCGGCGGCATTCTTGGGAAGCTCACATTTCTGCGCCCTGTACAATGTACAAATATTAGGTGTGCAACTAAGTTTACTCTGTTTGCCCATAGATGCCGCCAGCTGTAAGTGCTAGTCGAACCATAATCTAAACGTCATGAGACAAGCTTAGGCATACAATAGTGATTTTTTTGATGCAATATTCTTTTGGTTGTGTGAATATGTATGATTTCGTGCCAAATATTAGCCATATGCAGGAAGTATTGATGAACTTTCCAACAAAACGATTAGGATTTTATCGTGACATGCTGATGGTGATTGCATTAAGGACTCATACAAGGGCGGTCTCAAAACCAGCCGACCTAACAAAGAAGACACAAAAAAGTTGTGAATTTTTTTTTTATTTATTTTTCAACATAATCTTCATCAGTTCGATACACTTTTTGCAGCGATATTCAATAGCTTCTATATCCTGTTTATAGTAAGAATTGTAAAACTCCTTAACATAGCCATCAACGCTCCACCTTCTCATTGTTGGGAAATCTTTTACAACTGAACCATTTTTTCAAATTTGGAAACAGAAAATAGTTCGAGGGTGCGTGGTGAAGCAAATCGAATTTTAATTAATTAATTTTAGCCATCGCAATAGTAGATGTGTAAACTTGAACATTGTCTTGTTGAAGCAATACTTTATTTTTCACCAAAGAAATTTCATTACCTAAACGCTGCAATGATAACCAAGATAACCAATAAAAATAATCCCGTGCTCATCCCAAAAAACAGACACCATAACCTTGCCTGCTGATAGAACCGTCTTCGTCTTCTCTGGACACGATTCTCCCATTCCAGTCCACTGCTTTGACTGTTCCTTTGTCTCAGGTGTGAAGTGGTGAACCCATATCTTATCCATGATTATAAATCGGTGCAAAAATTCGGCTTTATTGGCGTGGATACCTCAATTGGTCGACCGCTACGGTGTTAGCCTTGGCAGCTTGTTCGGCCTCGTTTAAACTCTGCTACCCAATATTTTACTGTCATAAACGAAGGAGTAAACTCGCCCAGAGTAGAATCTAGCTCGGCTTTAATATTGGCTCGACTGAGACCTTTCAAATGGAAATATAGAATTATATAACGGTGACCAATTTTTTCCATATTTACAACTTCACTGAGATCGATTACTTTTGATGGCCCAAATAAAAATTCTAAATAAGTTGGCGTTTTAAAACTGGAAATATATATTTTATGAGATTGCCACTTTCACCAAAATAATTTTTTTTCAAACTACTCGCACCGTCTATACGTCAGGTCGGCCAGTTTTGGGACCCCCCTCGTGTATAGTTCATGTGGTACAGCTAGTTATTTATTGATTTTCTTATATCTATCCGAACACATACAAGTTATTTTTAACATTATTTTTTACAATCTGCGGATAACAGTTTTTTTAAATAAAAATTATTATTTATAATTTTATGTAAAAATCAGTCTCAGACTTCAATTTTTTCAATAACATATAAAAGTCTTCTAAAAACTTTCATTTCTTTTGCCTTATTTGGCATTTTTGTTATTTTAAACTAAATTACTGATAATTATTAATTTTTACTTACAGGGTAGCGCAATAGAACGTTCATATTGCATCATCTTTTTTTGCGGGATAGAAAAGGCGCGGGCTCATGGAGTTTTAGTCGCTATGAATCACTTCGATGGGAAGCGTCGCGCATTTTGCATGCTCGCATTTTACGAGAACTCTCGTTCATATATTGCTACTAGGCGACTATATTGTGCTGAATATGAACTGCGGCGAATTAGTGAAGCTCCGAGTGCTAATTTAATTAAAATATGGGTAAAGCGTTTTGAAGAGACCGGTTCAACATTTAAACCACAAGCAAATGGTCGCCCAAGAACATCTAGGACCGAAGACAATGTTGAAAAAGTTATGGAGTCAGTACGAGGAAATCCACAAATGTCGACTCGCAAGAGATCGTCTGTCTTACAATTATCGCGACGAAGTTTGCAACGAATTTTAACATTGGATCTTAAACTGCATCCATATAAGCTGCAATTAACACAAGAATTGAAAGAGTCTGACTTCATACCAAGGCTCGCATTTGCTAATAAAATGCTTAATCGATTTTCCAATTTTGACAATATCCTTTTCTCTAACGAGGCTCATTTCCTCATAAAATGAATTCGTAAACCGTCAAAATTGTCGTTACTGGAACAGTGAAAATCCCAAAATCAAACACCAGAAACCATTGCATAGTCCTAAAGTGACAGTATGGGGAGCAATCTCTGGCAGAGGAATAATCGGTCCTTTTTTCTTCGAAAACGCGCGGGGCCAAAACGTCACGGTTAATACGATTCTGGATTTTTGGCTCCAGAAATTGAAAGTTCAAGAATAATGAATTCTAGAACTTGGTTCCAACAAGATGGAGCTACCTGTCACACATCAAATGACTCCATGGCGTTGGTGAAGCAGATGTTCCCTGGCAGACTGATTTCGAAAAGAGGTGATATCCCATGGCCCCCACGTAGTCCAGACTTGACGCCTCTTGACTTTTTTTTGTTCAGCTCAAGGAGAATATCCGTGGTGAAGTGGCAGCCATTACACCAGTATTACTGAAGAAAGTTTTCAATAATTTTCGTTTGCAGTTAGAGGAGTGCCGTCGTACAGAGGGTCACCATTTAGATGATGTTATTTTTAAAAAATAGACTCCATTTATTACTCCACAATGCCTTAGATTTATTTTAACCATACCTTTTGTATTTAATTTTTAATCTATTTTTTAAACGTTCTAATGCGCCACCCTGTATTAATCTGTTATTAAATTTTTCATTTTATGGAGTATCAGTAAATTCCAATTAAAGCTACAATTTCATATTTTAGGACGAAAAACGTACAAAGTGAAAAATTCTATTAAGTGAAGTAGATTGTAATATCGTTAATCATATTTTTCTGCTATTAAGATACACAACATTTTTATAACATTAGTATTGTAAAGTTGTATAATGTATTTGTTATTGAATTATGGAGAAGATATGTCGTAATATTGTAATTTAATCAAATCAGCCCTAAGGCTTTAAATTACAATCCTGAATAAATAAATTAAATTAAATTAAATCAATCTGTATGCATTATTGATCAGATCAACGATACGAGTTACTTTAGCAAAAAAAAGACATCTACTGGTTATTTCTTCATTTGCGTTGGAGTGGTTCAATCAGTGTATGAAGGATGCAAAATTACATTCCAGAAACTTCTTCAGACACTCAGGAAATAGCGTCTCACAATTGGGAGAACGACAAATCATACGCTACGCGCAACTCATACGTATGTATGTATCCATGTATGTTTCGCTTAGTCTCCTATACAGTTAACTCAATAGTGATGAAAATTTGGTACATTGCTTCCCGGCGGAATAGTTTTGAAACCTGAGGCGTTTAATTGCGATCTTTGACGTGTTTACATAATACATGTACAGCAGGGGAATTCTGATTCGATCTACACACATCCTATTGGGTTGATACCTTATAATTTAACTCAACTTATAATAAACATTGAAAATAGTTGTTATTTTCCCAGAAATATTATAAAAAACAAATAATAATTACAAATAATTCTTAAATATGGGCTATTTTCAATAAAAGTGATACTGCAACGCTGCCTTAAAAAACGAAGAATGAGAACAGAAAACTGTATTGCTTTGAATTGTATTGTCTTACATATATAGATAATTTCTATTCTAATAGCCATCTCAACAATTATAGCTCATCCATGAAATCAGGAACCATCATATTTTTGAATTTTGTCAAATTGCCAATTATTATCTTCTAAACTACTCTTGAAATTTGATGTGTTTAAATTTCTGTGTATTCTTATGTTATTTTCTGAGATTTCGATAGAAGTTGTCTAAATATCATTTAATTTATTTTGATATTTTGTTGAAGTTTTCTGAATTTCAAATCGAAAAATCAAATTTCCAATGACATTCTGTACTCAAAATCGCTGTTTGCAATTGAAATCCAGAAGACATAGATTACAATTTAAGATTTCAAATGGAAATTCCCAGTTTCAATTTTTATTTTCTGACTTCCCATTTCAAACCCAGAATTTTTTTGAATTTGAATTAAAAGAAGCTGATCTCCAACCTGTATTTCTTGTTTTAAATGGAAAAATTTAATTACAAATAGAATTTCTGAATTCCAGTTGCTGTGTTCTGACTAACAAGTGCTAATAGTGCAGAAATTATGGAAGATTTTCGTGCAGAATTGCTCTTACTGTGTGGTTATTTAAAAACAACTACCGAATAACGAAATAACTGGCAGTAGTTCAGTCCAAAAATATGAATTTCACAAGCTTTTCAATAATTATTATCATTCAATCTTTACAATCATCCCACAAACGCATTTGAGTTTCATAATATAAAGAGATTTGAATTTCTAAATATTCTTCGCCTTATTCATTTTACTAATAAGTTATAAGTTATGAATATATATTTATAAGATAACACTTCACTATATCTGATATGTTGTAAAAACAAACTCTCATATTTATATTCATTTACTTCCTTTGAAACAAAAGAATTTTGGGTAAAAAAGGTCTTTCCTGCAGGAATATACGAGTATATCTAAAAGTAATAATTTTCAGAACAAATCTGATAAATTGATGGGTGGCATAAAACTATTTGTTTATTCAATCGTAAATCATTAGTCAAAATCTATTTTATTTAATACGAATACCAAGTCCACACATACGCTCTGATAGAAGAGAAGGATGTTACTCACACATCCTTGTCTCTACTCGACTGTCAACTGAAACAGAAACAAGATCGGTATCCCGTCGTGATGAGGCTAAACATTTTAAATGTTTAGATGCCACTGTCACAAGGATATGTGGAGTGACTGAAAGGAAGGTGTCTAAACGCGCACTTCGTAATGCGGTAGGTAGGACATCCAATACTGCAGCATTGAGTGTTCAGACTGACATGTTGGAATCTAAACAAAAACACCGAAGAGTATCACATTTCAAGCGAGACACAGAACACTCAGTCAGTTTAGTTTGCATCTAAACATTGATTGTGGGTTGGCGTTTAAATTACAAAAGCACTTGAAATTTGTTATTGTTGCATAGTCATATCTATGACGTCCAATATCTGCTGTTGCTTGCAACCCAGTTCTTTGCGTTTGTGTGCGAGTGTATGTGTGTGTGTAAAAGTGTAATCACTTTCACAATTCTGTTGGTTGCAACCGAGATAGCGATTTGTATACACAATTAGCTACAACTCATATCCATCCACTCCGACCCCTTTCCTCATTCTGGTTAAAGTTGCACTGTGTTGCATGCCACAATACGATGAGTATCTGAACAGACATTCTTGACACCTATACTTAACGGAGCAACAATATCATCGGAGAATCTGTTGCTCGAGATCGACCAGTTTAACGAGGGAATTTTATGGGTTGTTTTAGGAGGCAGTCCGTCCATCTGTCTGTCCGTGTGTATTTTCATATTCAAGTGGTTAAGCGATCTTTGATGTTACGAAGTCAAGCATACACCCTTTCCTTTGCTTTGTTTGTTAGTTTTTTACGTTTCGGTTTTGAATAAATCCACAAATGTCCGTCTTTGCTGAGGTTTTATGGTGGATCTGCTCAAGTGATTATGTGTTTTTTATGCGCTGTACGCGGTTGAGGTACAACGGGAATCTTTGCTCCGCCCTGTATTTAACATTGTATTCGATTCTGTTAGGTATCGTGGAATGTGGCACGTGGTACAAATTGTTCGCATTATATTGAATTTGTATCAAATATGTCATTAAGAAGAGAAGAATTTTGTTTCCATTAACAGTTTCAATAAAATTGAAACTGTTTTAGTATTTTTCTATTATAATATGTTATTATAATATTTTAGTAATTAAGCACTTTAAAATTTTTATGTTGTAGTATTTTAATATCTTAATATTTCAATATAATAATGTATTAATATATTAAAATTTTAATATTGTAATATTTTAATATTCTAATATTTTAATATTTTAATATATTAGTATTTCAATATTTTAATATTTTAATATATAAGTATTTTAATATTTTAATACTTTAATATCTCAATATTTTAATGTTTTAGTAGTTTAACATTTTAATATTTTATTATTTTAATATTTTAATAGATTAGTAGTTTAACATATAAATATTTTAATAATTTATTATTTTAACATTTTATTATTTTAAAATTTCAATATTTAACATTTTAATATTTCAATATTTCGATATTTTGATATTTTAATAGTTTAATATTTTAATAATTTATTATTTTAATATTTTATTAGTTTAATACTTTATTATTTTAAAATTTCAATATTTTAAAATTTTAATATTTCAATATTTTAATATTTTACTATTTTGATATTTTAATATTTTAATACTTAAATTTTTTAATATTTTAATATTTTATTATTTTGATATTTCAATATTATAATATTTTAACATTTTAATATTTTTTATAATTTAAAATTTCAATATTTTATTAAAATAATATTTTAATGTTTTAATATTTTAATATTTAAACATATTAATATTTTAGTATTTTAATATTTTGATATTTTAGTATTTTAATATTTTTTTTATATTTTAATATTTTAAGATTTTAACATTGTAATATTCTAATATGGTAATATCTTCATATTGTAATATTTTGACATTTTAATATTTTTATGTTTTAATATACTGATATTTTAGAACGTTAATATATTAATATGTTCTTAGATTCATATGTTTCAAGAAGTTGGCTTTTGGTAAGCGTAGTTCTGATAATGAAAATTAAGCTCTTTGCCATGCCCATTCGCGTACCTCCCATACAAATTGAACGATTTACCGATTTCATTTTTCTCCTGATAACCCTAATTCGCAAACTGCAGTAGCCGACATTTTTGTCAATTGCATTAAATTATAATGCTTAGAAAAATATGAAATTATAGACCGGATAATACCATCTTTTCTGGTATCTCCCACATAAATTACATAATTTATCGTGAGTTCCTATATTCACACTTTATTCCATTATACTAATTTAAGTATAATTTAGCAGACATCAGGCTTTTATTAACCTTAATTCTACGAAAGAAAATGGGCACAGCAAAGCTTTGAAGAGGGCCCAGCCATTTACTACGCATTTCTAGCTCTCCACACACTTTCCCAACAATGCAAAAGGACGTTGGCTGAAGGTACGTATAAGTCAGTTCACTTGATTGAAAATTCTAAGATTTAATATTTCAACGTTTCAATATACACCAGTATTCCATTATTTCTTTTCTTCCTTTCTAAATTTCGAAAAAAAAACATATTTACATTTCATAGTTTTACTTCATGTAAATAATTGTCACAAAAAATTATACACCGCATTTTTACTTTTCATTTTTACCATAGCTAATGATAATTTCTATACCCATCTGGAACGAACTAATGATTTACATCACGTTGTGTTTGACGTTTTCCTCAGGCTTCTCAGATTTACGTCTGTCAAAAGTGTCAAGTATAAACATTTCTAGTGATCTACACGGAGAATGTCTGAGTTTCTTGTCGTTTTTCTTTTTGCTTTTGGGTGAGGAGACATGACGAATGTCATCCAATAAATCGATTAATGAAGTCAAGGTCAAGGGTTTATACCATAGTCCTTTAATTATATATTTGAAGCGTTTTTTTTTTTTGTTTTCTTAATTTCTCCAATTTCATATTAATTTTTTGGTGCCTGAGATTCCCTAAGTTTGGACAATGCGGAATGTGTCATTACAGTATGCTGCTCTAAATGTTATTAATGATAATTTCGTGCAGTAGTCTAATGCATTGGAAATGCGTTAAGTCTCTTGAAATTAGGTCTCTTTAATTTGGACTATGTGGCTTATTCGTTTTGAAAAACCAGAAATGGATGCTTTATAAATTCCCCAACCAGTTCACCACTTTGACCTTGGTCAAGTAATTCCTGTTAATGCCGTCGTACAAAAATGACAAGGCGTCTGGTAAAGTGCGAAGGTAACATCTCTTACTGAAATGTGATTATAATACCATCCTAGTAGTTGCTGGCAATCACAATACTATTTACAATTTCATTTTAAGCAAAAATTATACAACAAGGCATGAGAAAAGAAGGATCCTTGAAATATTGACGATTCTAGCTAACGTTATAAATACCATGATTTATGAATATGCTTCAGGACTCTTCAGGATTCATCGACAGACGTCTTCCACATTTATAAATCTGACGTTACCGTCGTCTATAAGATGGAATGAATTCGACAAGGATGAACAGGATGTAAAAACTGCTCCAATGAAGAAAATGATGAATTTGGATGTAAATTTACTTTTTGCAAGGGGCTTAGACACCTCGTTTCAGTTTAGACCTGTAAGTGATCGGATAGGCACAATCCGTGTTAAGATGCCCCAACGGAAGACAAAGATGATAAGAGCATATTAGGAGAGCCTAGAAGGAGTTTACGACCGTTAAAGATTTCCATGAGGCTATCTGGCTATCTTCCCATGAAAACACTAGAAACCAGATGGATTCTGGGCTATATAGCACAGAGGTAGTTGCAAAAGAAGTAGCAAGATGAAAAAAAACAAATTTTCTTGCATCTTTAAGTGAGATTTATTGTCTGACGACGAAGTTTTACTCTCAATTATTCGATGAATCGAAATGTTTGCCCACTTAAAACAGGCCGTGGCACGATACAAGCGACTATCATTCATAGATCGCGGATGCCAGTCTCCTGAAGAATAAAATATTGCGCATTCAATAACAACTGAGAGGCAAATCATTTTTAAGACGGAGGAAACGGTTGTGGAAAGTTTGGAAATGAAATATAGATAGAAAGTGAGAACATACGGGGTTGCACGTAACCGTAACGGTTACAATAAGGCACCGACTTTCCCAAACATAAATGGAAAGCGAAAACGTATGGGGATAGAGGTAAATCTACATGTCGGCTGCGATAAGGCACCGGACAATGATAAAAATCTGGCCGATGTTACGTAGAGTATGTTGCAAATATGGAGAGAATATTTTTATATGTTGTGTGATCGACCGTGGCGCTAAGGTTAGTACCTGCGACTATCGTTTCCATAATCGCGGGTGCAATCCCGCATGCAGCCACCTATCACTATTTGAGCGGTGGTCACCTCGATGAGTCTGACGGCCATTTCGAGTAGTCTGGTAAATGTTTCTCTCTCAAACTGTGACGGTCGGAATCTTCTTTAAAGTATAGGCTTAGTTGAGTGAGTCTAAAAATAGAATGCATGTAAGCTTATTGAATGTGAGAAGCTCTCCTATATCTCATTCATGAGATGAAAGGGAACTTGTTTTTTACTTTTATATGTTGCTAGCACCGGAAGTCAGTGCAAACGAAGATGGTATAGATCGTCCAGCACCGAGCCAAAACAGTCCCGGAATAGCAGTATCTCGGCTTAAGAACATTAAATCTGCGGTTGTTGATGGCTTGTCAGTATAGCTGGCTAGTTCAGACTGTTAGCGATGACCTAATAGTGATCATGCTTAGGCTGTTAACATGCAATTTGGCTAAACCAACGCATGTCCGATGACTGAAATATAATCGCATCACGTTCTATGTTTGAAAAATCGATCCAGCTTTTAATACTCCTGCTCCTTACTGATATTCACACAAAATTCACATTGCAACAAATTCTGAACAACACTCAAGATAAAAAAATTAAAATGTATAATCTTTTTATTGACTTTAAGGCTACCTACCTCAATGTTCTTATAGTTTGAGTTTGGTACACCTACGATGTTGGTACGCCTTTACGAAATGGCACTGATGGCCACTGTAGTGATGATAGTCAGAAATCAATTTTAGCCGGTTTGCACTGAAAGAGTCCTTAGACATGTCGATGTTTTATAATGCAATACCTTCAACATGCTCAAAGAGTACATACCATCTTCAATAAATGCCATAAGTTTATGAGGTATGCTAATGACATTGACGATATTGGTTGAGAAAGAGTCAGCAAAAGTGTGATTCTCCTTATTTCAAGGCGTTGCGTAAATATTAAATTAGGAGAATAGTACTGTAAATGGGTATTATTATGGATTTACCAATATTTGATGTCGAAGCTTTCTCTCTACGACCAAAAATCCAACTACCATAAAACAGTCCTATCCGTTTTGCAGTGCAGTGCAGAGTCTTGGTTTGTAAACAAAATGCTGTTAACAGAGAGTGTCATCAGCTTTATGAGTTGTGTACCGATATCGATAGGATTAAGCGCATCAAAATATAGCGATTAATTTGTCCGGAATGTTTTGTGCGTATGTATCAAAATGCTGTACCACGAAAAGTCTTCAACAATGAACCCAAAATGTTCTTTTTTTTGTTTTAAATAACTTTATCCCTAACAGTACGTACTTGAAAGTAAACCGGTATCAAAAAGTAAAAGCCATCCGGCATTATGTTTAGTGGAGTAAATTATCCTACAACAACTGCAATCAAAAAACCGACTCGAAAGTTTTTTTTCGAATAACTAATTGTACAAATCGTCGTAGCTTTTCGTTTTCTGTTAACATTTTAAATTTGCCACATTGTTGGGAAGCAATTGAACCATTTCCTCGTTATACCGAATTATGCATTTATCGGTTTCAAAAGATAAGTTAAATAAACTACACATAAAGCATAAAGATGAAACTGTTATTTCATTATAATGCTTGGACCTTGTCATTATGTACGAAGTATAATGTCATTTAAATGACTACCTCTGGATTAATTGCAGCAGAGGATTTTTTCGGGTGAGTTTTCCACCACATTTTCGCACATTTCGGAAGGTATCTCGGAGACAATTGTGGGTTTTTAAATGCTTCAACGTATGGGGACTGTCAGCGTAAACACGGTCTTTGACGTATCCCAAAAAAAAAAAGTCTACCGGCGTCCACTCAACTGGTCTTGGTGGCCAATTGACGTCGCCATAACGTGAAATTACGCTTTCTGGAAACTTCTCATGCAATTAAGCCAAATTCGGTTGTGTTGTATGGCTCGTGGTACCGTCTTGTTGAAATCACAGATCATCCAGTTCATAATCTTCAATTACAGATCAAAAAAAGTCAGTTATCATACGGCCATAGCACTCTGAATTGAAATTCGAACTATCCCCCACACTTGTACTAATAGAAGCGATATTTTCGGCAGCGCGTACATTGCGATGATGCACTAGCCTGACCGCATTTGTAACGTTTCCATACTCCTCAAATTTCTTTATAATCTTGACAGTAGGTCGATTATGACGGCCATCATCACCCCGTAATGCACGGAAAGTGCCCACGTTTGAATCGCCACTTTTGTAGTAAGTTTTAACCATTTTTACACATTTTTCGGCTGTTAAACGATCCATATTGATAAGTGGCAAACCTTTCCCTGAACAAATGACACTTCAGATGACAGGTATTTAACAGCTTACAACCTTGCCAGACTGACGTTTTTAAAACCACTAAACTGATAATACTGCACTTAAATGCAATAAATTATTTAAATTTCATTTAAAAATTACGGTATTCTTTTAATTAAGAATTTCAAAATTTCATGATTGTTAATGAGTGTTAAAATTTTCTATTGAAATGATGTAGTTTTAATTTTGCATAGTAAGACTCAAATCATTAATGTTTAAAGTATTTACTATGTAATTTTATAGGTAATTTCTGTTTGGTATAGAAAAATTTCGAATAATCAATTTTTTCGTTTTTAAAATTAATTGTACTTTACAAAATGTACATTTTAATTACTTCGGGGGAAAGGAGCCTTTAATTAAATATATTTTTTATCTATTCGAAATGAAAAGCAGCAGGCACTGGGCTGAAGGAATCGACAGTAATTTCCTAAAAACCGCCTATCGGCGGATGTACACAAAATTAATGTACCATGTTTTGATTATTCTACACACATATTTTCAAAAACTTCCAAAATTTAAAATTGTAGTAAAATAAAAGTCTTTATTAACTCATAATTATTTATAATATTTATTTATTTACACTTTTAATCATTAACTTATTTCTCTTGTTATTAAAATTGACTAAAACACAGGGGATGAGGTGGGACATTTAGATTCTAAACTCTATGTTATGGGAACAAGCAGACACTTAGATACGATTACAATACAGATAGGAGTAATACTTTGTAAAGTCAAACACATATCCGAATACTATCCAATACGTTACAAGTTAATACTATTCAGTTATTAGTACGTTTCCTTTCTGGCCACGCCCATTTATCTGGGTACCAGATCTATGTAGCCACCAGGTCGCATCATTTGATGCGGTGATCCGTAGAATGACTGATAACTGCTCATGCTATAGGAATTGGCCGATGGTGGCACTGTGTTGCCAGCACTGGACGCCTGGTTGGCAGTGACATTGTGGCTTTGCCTCATGTGTCCCGTTACTTTGATTTTGTCATAGGGACTGGTATAGTTATGGCCATGGTAGTGAGCATTATGGTGGTAAATGGGACCGTAGTTACTGTTGTCGGTGCCGTAAGGCTGGCCCAGGGAAGAGTAGATATTGGCTGAACCCATAACTTGGCTCGCCGAATGCCCGTGATGGTGCTGAGGCGATGATTGTGATATAACTTGAGAGTTGAGATTTAAATTGAGATGATGATGATGGTGATGGGGTGTTGCCATAATACCGCCACCAGCAACGCTAGAAACATTGGAAGTGAGACTGTTGCCAACGCTGTTGCTGGTTGTAACGTTAGCGGCCGAGTTTGGATGATTGTGACCATATGGTGAACTGCTGCTTTGATGCGAGTGATCCGTTTTTGGCGATAAGCAATTGGCGTTTAAGAGCGCACTGTGGCCATGGCCAGTGCTTGTTAAATTCTGATAATTCATGAGATCTGGTGAGGTGCCGGTGGTCGACGGAGTGCCTGAACTGTTGCTCATGGCATGAGAGGGTGACGTTGTTGTCATGTGGGTGATCATGTTGTGATTATCCATATCGGCATTGGCTGCTGCATCTTTTGCATGGGCCTTTAATTGCTGCTGCTGTTGTGCACTTTGGTGTTGTTTCATTCGAGCATGACTCTCGTGACTCATCTGGTTCATGCCCATACCATTTGGAGGTCTGCAATAAAAGAATTTTTGGAAATGTTGTTTATACGAGCACAATTATGATATACTCGTATACATATATTTTGTTAAATACTTTTGCATATTGATTTTAACATATAACAACAAAAGAAAAGACTATTTATAAACAATTATTGATGTTACATCTGCCTGTACAGAATGTGATGTGTTATTATTATTAATATTTGTGTTATTTTAGAAAAGATCTCTGAACATATTTAATTGCGTAGTGTTACAGTTGCCGTTTTGTATCCGTCTTCGAAAAAGCCCTTTTCATTAGAATCGATCGATGTTTATAATGCGGCCCCGAAAGTGTCTAAAATCGAATCGATTTGGGTGTATACAAAAGTGCCGCAGACATGTGTACAGCTCTAACTCAACTTACGGCGAATGAACAGCATATTGTTCTACAATCGATAGAAATACAAGCATTTATGGATTGAGGAAAATTCAGCTTTTCGCCTTCTTCGGAACTGGTGTACCAGGTTATTTTAGATTGTTCCATCATGTCAGACGTATAGCAATTAATCCAATTTTCTGCACAACATTGAATTACCAGAGAAAATCGAAACCTTGCTTTCAGTGCACGATAGCGCTTATGGCCTCCAATAAGCAAACGTGGCACTCATTTCGGTGGTAGCTATTTCGTATGCAATTGTTTACATAAATATACTTTGTGACATGTCTGTGTCAAAACAATGCTATATAACAACGATTTCTTGCGGTTACAATTGGATGTCTCATGCAAAGTGCAAAATCCACTTAGTCAATTTTATTCAACCTTAAACCCAGGTGTAGAAGTGCTATAAGTTTGTTCATATTTCGTATTTCACAAGAGTGTACTAGACTTCTTTCAAGAGCATCAGGGTTTTTAGATGTTTTGAAAATTTGAATTGCAGAAGCAACACAAAGCAGTCACCTTCTATAGGTGGCTTATAGGCTATAACACAGTCAAATGCTATTTTTGCAAATAATTCCAGATTGGATTTTGAATAACATAGTTATGGTGACTTTAAAACTACAAACTGACTCTCTAAAAAGTTTTATTTTTAATACATTGGACTGAGAACTTTTGTAACTTAATAAATTTATAAGCGTTTTTCTTTTTTTTAACCTCCAATTTTTTTTTTTTTTTTTTGGTATACTACAACCAAATTTTTAAAATCTTCTAAATGGGGCTTTTAAGAGATTCACTATAGGCCACACAAAATGTTACACTAATTTTAATTTATTTTGAACAAAGCATGTTAGATTTTAATATGACCACTAGTTTTTCTGTAATTCAGAAATGTTGCTCTGACATCCTTTTTACTGGAGCTAAAATTAATTAATCTAATGGCACCGCTGAAGCGTTAAAATAAAAATGTATCCATCGTTTAGAATATATATATATACATATATATATTTTTTTTTCTTTCTTTCTTATATTTAGTTGTGTGATATCTTAATAAATGTAACGCAAGAAAAATTCATATAAAATATCATGTCCGAATTTACTTTCAAATATGGCTTCAAAATATGCAGAAATCGGTAATTTTTCGAGCTTTTGAACGCGAATACCTCAATATTGAAAAACTATTGGAAGCTGTAAATTAAGGACCAACTAAAATAATATTCAAATTTTTTACTAACACAAGAAATCATATTTTGTGTGGCTGTGTTATTGATATCATTTTAACTGTCATCTAAAAAGATAATATAAGAATTTAATTTTTCCCAATATTGGACATGGTGGATACCATTTTTTTGCATTACATTGACATTAATTAACTAATAATATTATTAGCAATTACATCAACAAATTTTCCGAAGGAGTATTATGTAAACGTAGCTTTGTCCCACTCAGGCATCATCACTAAAACGGTTTTTTTCAGTTTCTGGTATCCGAAACAACAAATAATTTTGATTCTGATTCACAAAATCAAAACAAAACCATAAAAAATTTTGATTCTGATTCAGCCTGTAAAACATTTTATGTTTCGTTTACACTTTCGAGATTCTCGTGTGGCTCCCGAATCTGTATGCTAATATGTGAGCGATGCGATTCCCGAACGACATTTTCAGCAGTGTGCACAAGGCTTTATTTGGGTGCCATTTGAAAATGTTAAAAAGAATTCATTTTTACTATGTGAGCTGTGAGAGCTTGCTATTAAAACTGTAAAAAAGTATTGTTTGCATTATTTTTTTGCAATGTATCTTCACACATTATTTTCTGATAGCTCGTGCATACAATTTCTTCGGCACGAAATTTTGGCAAATAATAAAAAAAGTTAAATTCCCCATTTGAAACGGAAATGAATTCAGTCCTTGTGTCAATAGAGCAGTTTTATGAAAGCATACTATTCAAACGTTGACATAAAATTGCATTACCGACAAAACGATGTTCTTTGAGCTATAGCCGTTTTTATAATGCAGGAGCAGATTCTTTTTAATACTATACTAAAGTGTCTCGATCTTTCATCTCGATCTGCTTGTGCCGTACATTTAGACCTTAGTGTTTACATTGAATTTTGAATTATAGCTTCGTCAAGCAAAAAAGTGGGCGCATATCGTTAACACGCGGTCATAATTCATAGGATTCGTTTCTTATTCATGTTCTTCGTTTGATTTTGAAATTGTTGTTTAGTTAATGATTTGTTTGGTTTCATTCCATATTTTTAATTGTATTGATTTCAATACTACGCATTTTGATATGATTCTACACAGATTCTAGATTTTGGGAATTCCTCATGAGCGCCAATGATCAAAACGAAATATACAAAACAAAAGCAATACGTTTATATTTTATTAGGCATCGAGCTGAAGGAACTAATTGTTTACAACACAATGGAGAAGTGATAAAAAGTAGGAATAGTGAGTAAAATACTTACGCATCACCAGTCCCATCGTCTCTGAAACCTTTGGCAAATGGATTACTAACAATTTTTAATTGCGTCACCTGGAACGAGAAGAGTAAACGCGCAAGAAGACACATACACATGTACATATTTTGCATAAATATTTTAAGAGTGTTTGAATAAAATCCTTGAATTAAAACAAATAATTATAAAATGAAACAATTACAATAATGAAATGAAATGCTATATATTAATTAATTTGTTAAATATATATATATATATGTATATATATATATACATATGGTCAAAATAATAAGTACACCCTATATATATTTTTTTTAAATATTTTAAATTAAATTAAATTAAAAAAAAAACAAATACTAATTTCTTTTGATATAAACTAGAAATAATATAAATACTAAAACAAAAACTAAATATAGTATTTTTCAAAAAGTAAGAAATTAATCAAAAAATGTCGGACAAAATAATAAGTACATTCAGTTAAAATAAGCAAAAAATAAAAAAAATCAAGTTTTTTCTGCTAAATTGGCTCAGTTTCGTTAAAAGCCGTTATATGCACCTTTATTTTTCAATTATTTTGTTGACTCTTTTTGGCATGCTAGCATTAAGCTTCCTGCAGGTTTCTATTGGTATTTCATTGCAAGTTTTTTGAACAAAACTGATCCATAACTGATCCTTATTTTTAAGAAACTCCTTTCCAATTTATTTGTTTCAATTCTCTCCCCGAAGATTTTCGATTGGATTTAAGTCCGGAGATTGACTTGGCCAGTCAAGAAGGGCAACATTATTATCTTGAAACCAATCCTTTACCAACCTAAAAGTATGCTTCGGATGTCCATCTACTAGGCATACTTTCCACAGCATAGTTCAACATTGTATTTTCCAAGATACCTTGTAGTGGAATCTGGTCATAGTGTCGATAATTTGATGTATCGGACCGACACCATACCACGAGAAATAACTCCAGACCATAATATTGCCGCCCCCGTGCTTGACCGTCTTCTTGGTAAAGCGAACATGGAATTCCTTACCCTTAGGGCGTCGAACATTCCGGGCACAGTCGTTTCCAAATACGTTAATTTTTGTTTTATCGCTCCACAAAATGTTTCGCCATTTTTTTTTCAACGTCTCCTCCGGACTAATTGGAATGACTTCCTGCAAACGCCAATCTAGTCTTTAATTTTTTTTGTCTAAGCAAAAAAACTCTTCTGGTTCTTTACCGTCTGGTTCTTTACCGTAAATGCGCTTTTTGTAGTTACGACGAATCGTGCACGATGAAATCAGAATTGAAAGTTCTGCCGAAATCGTTTTTTAAGACACAAACGAGGCCTTCTTCGCAAGTCACAATACGGATATCTGTTGTTTTTGAAGTTTTTTTTTGGGTCTTCCGAGAGTTTAGACGGGGTTTTTAGGCTTTAAAGCATTTTGTGCAAAAAGCGAGCGATTCATAGTTTCTGCTATAGAACGAAGATTTTGGCCACTTTCTCTTAGTCTTGAAACAATTTTTCTCTCCTCCGGAGAACAATGACCTTTTCGACCCATGGCTGATTTTTTTACTATATATTTTGTTATGAATAAAGATAAACAACAGTAAAATAACTAGTCTTTCCAAAAAGACTACAGCAGACTGCGAAAATATTAAAGAATTGAGCAATGTATTTATTATTTTGACCAAGTACTGAAATCACACCTGAGCAAAACTAACTCACAATGAAAACAACGGGGAAGCCCCAGTTTTGCTTTTACTTTTAAAGGCATTACCATATTAAAGTTATTAAAATAAAAAAGAATTGCCATGTTTACTTTCCGTTAAAGTAACTAAAATTAAACATAAAGCAAAAATAAGCAGCTGTACATATTTTTCCGACCATATGTGTATGTATATATCAAATCATTCCCTTCAAGAGCAAATTGCAATGCAAGGTGACGGTATTTAAGACTAACATCTCCCTGCTAATTTTATAGCCTGCACCGCATGTGGTACAGATATACTGGTTTTGGTGCTTCTAAATATAACACTGAAAATAATAAGTAATAATAGTGATGAATTTTCTGATTCGACTTAACGATGCCCGTCTATCTGACCATGCATTCTTGTAAAAATTGAACAGACCGCAATAATAAATCAAATTCAACAAACGTTGTCCAAAATTGACAAAATTGACGCCGATTTTGTTAAACGCTCTTTTTTTTATTAAATTTTGAAATCGGCGTCATGAATCCTGAAACTAGTTTGTGGATTTAAATTTATTGAAATCAAGGAATCAAATTTTGATGCCGCCAGATCTGTCCAAATTTCGAATTCAAATGTAAACTACAAATATGCAAATTCGGGCAAATTTTGGTCAATATCAGATTATCTAATAGGATGTTGTTGGTGTGGTGAAATTTTACGACCTATTGCTGCATTCATATCACGTTGTTTTAATCTTGTACCAACTTAATTGAAAACAGATGGTGTCGGTTAACATAATGACACAGCTCTCACACAAATGAGTTGGATAACATCAGCCCATGCTTTTTAGCCCCCGCGTAAATCCAGATCAAGTTGTTTCCCTAGGCTTTAGCTTTGTTTCGAAGTTATGTAAAGTTGTAGTTCCTATATGTGTCAAGGGTGATTCTTAAGATTTATGGTTTGGAGATGGAGGTTTCAAGCATGGATTTGTCGCTTCCACAAAACGAATTTTTTAACTACTTTTTGCTTATAATCTCTAATTGAATTGCTTGGCAATCTACCGAAATTGTATTTATCGCTTCTATGGGTTATTCACTTAGTGGTTTCAAACCGGTCTGGCAAGGCTGTCAGCTGTTAAATACCTGTCATCTGAAGTGATACTTATTTAGTGAAAGGTTTACTATTTACGAATGTGGATCGTCTAACAACCGAAGAACACGTAAAAATAGTTAAAACTACAAGAGTGGAGATCCAACCATGGGCTTTCAAACGAATAGAATCGTTTTCAGCGATGAAGCTCATTTCTCACTTGGTGGTTACGCCAACAAGCAAAATTGTCACAAATAGGGGTCGGAGAAGCCAGAAGCGATTGTGGAAAAGCCATTGCATCCGGAAAAAGTGACTATTTGATGCGCATTAGACCGTATTTTTTCGATCCAGTGCTGTAGGTAATCCAGAGGCGGTCATTTAAATGACATTGTATTTCGTACATAATGACAAGGTCCAAGCATTATAATGAAATAACAGTTTCATTAAAATCATAGCTTTATGTATGTTTTATTTGAATTTACTTGAAAATGAAAAATGGATAACCCTGTGTAAGCCACAATTTTTATTTAAATTTTATTATATTCAAAATGTATGGCTTGATTGATTTATAACCATACCGACACAGATAGCACCGATCCATGTGTTTACAAGCCGCCTTAATATACATATAAAGAACGTTCAACTATGCGGTTGGTCAACATTGGGCGTCATTATCGCATTTGTAGAATATTGACTCTCAAGTACTGATTTCTAATTTTTTAAAATTCTTTCATCTAAAAAAATCTGAACTTTCGGAATTTGAACTGTTATTTGATCATAAAATCACTAAAATGTAGTAGAGGTTATTAACTCGATATTTTGCTACTGAACGAAGTCATTAATAATTTAACTTCGAAGAAGCGAAGCGGTAAGTCGTGCTTTCTTATAAGTTCGTAAAAATTAGAATAGTTTAGAAGAATTGTCATTGCAGCCATTAATATTACTGTTTGTTCAACAATCGCAAATTGCCCTACATAATTGTACCCGCATATTTTTGATATGCTATTATTCCCGGTTATACAATTATGGGTGAGCTCCTATGTAGTCTAGATGGAAGGTCTTGCTTATGCAGGGAATAGTAAAATATTTGATCATCATATTCTTTCAGCATGTAGTTTTTCTTAAGCAAAGGATGAGAACTTTAGATGTTACGAGAATTGAAATTCAAATTTTTTGTATATATATAAATTTTTGGTATATAAAGTAAATCGACTGATTTTTTTAGTTGGTACTTAGGAACATGCTTTGTAGTGTTATTGGGAATACTGAATATATATGGATTCAATCTTATAATTTTGCTCCGAGAGGCTTTTGAAAATACTAAAAGCAGTAGAAAGTTTAAACGTTGATTTATTTTCTTCAGTTATATTGAGGAAAACATCTGAAGTAGGTAATCTCAAACGTCATGATAAAGAGTGTTCCATAATAATATTGGAATAATATTGTTCCATGAGTGTTCTCTAGGCAGGGTCAGTCTCACATTAGATACAGTATTCAGACCAACATATGGGAATAATGGGAATGGCCTTACTACCTGCTGTAACTATGGTGTTGCTTCATAGAACCCTGATCGCATGCAGAGCTGTTATGTTTCGAAAAATATGAGTATGATTGAACCGTCAAATTAGTCTTCCAGTCACTCGGTATTCATTCAGTCAGTGAAATTTACATATCACATTTGCGTTTTCTGGCAGACCGATGGACAGGACCTAGCACTGAGTAAAGGTCTAAGGAGGGGAAACGTTTTTGCGAAAAGACCGTAGATAAAAAAACATGGGCCCTTAAACGTATAAACTTAAGAGGAAGGGTCTTCCCATTTAAACGCTCATGCATGTTTATTTCATTATTCACTGAGATTTGTCAGATTTATGTTATTGAATCAAATTCGTACCAAAAACGAACAAACATAACACAGTAAACGCGTCACCCTCTCAGAAAATGTTTAAGTTATGTCTCAGTCGATGGTTTTCCTAGGCGGCTGGGCAACTTTCTGGCTTGAATAAGCTTAAATTTAATACACTGTTTTGATGTTGTCTCACCACACCGGAAGTCTAAGAAAAAAGACACCCAGAGTTTTCATTATGTTGGCATCGATGCACTCTTGATGCACCTGCATTTGCTTATTACATGACCACAAGTTATCTCTTTCTAATGTACAGCGAAGTCACGTTGAATCTTCTCTATAGTTGGGTGGCACAACTTACGCGTTGGTTTTGGTAGGCGGTCACTGCGGTAAATGATGTCTCCGGAAAGATAAATGTGCGAAAATGGCTCGAATGCTCACTTTCATCTAGCGAAGCATTTTTTGGTGGCAAATATACTATATGGAAGCGGGGTTGATAGCGGTGCATAGAATTCAATATTATCTGTAAAGAGAACATGAAATAATGGGTTTAATTGTAACACAACATATTTTTTTTACATTTCATCTTAAAAAGGTGTGAGTAGTGATCCAATAAATTTTCTGCAATGATTGATTCAAAATCGACTAAGCTTAATAAACATTCAGCCCATTCACATACGTATGAGGATGTGTAGGCGTCTGATGGGAGTGTTAACTGAGTCTCCCTGAGACCTCCCTCATAGTCTAAGGGTGAATACTACGTTTCGTTTATCGCAAGTTATTAGAAACCTCATAAAGAATGAATACGACATTTTTGACGGTCGTAAAAATCTGAGTCTATTTAAGCACATAAGAATTGGAAACCAAACTGCTCGATCTTGGAGACTGAAATTTTACGTGAAAAGTCTCTTAGTCATAGGCTAAGATCGAAACTGGTCAAAAATGGTTAAAGAAGAGAAAAACTCGCACATACAAGGACTAGGCCTAACTTTAGCTTAGTAGAAACATACTAGGCTAGCATTTTTAGCATGTTTCCAACAATTTTAGTATTTATTCGTTAGTTAAAAGTAACGTGCGTCTCAGTTTTTATACTTTTCTTAGAAACCGAACAAATTGTAGGCGTGCTTATTAAAATACCACTATATAAGTCGAAATATTATGTATGAGAAGAGGTTGTGGAAAAGAGCCGGTATTATGCCATGGAAATAATGATGTCATTAATGGGCGAAATTTCTTCAATAGGGGAGAACTTGCTAATGCAAGTAACCACTTCTGGGTTACCAACATTCCGTTTCCTTTCCCATTTACTTATTGATTAAAAACTATTTACGGTACTAATTGATAGGTACGTTAAGGAAACATCGCTATTTATATACTTTTTAATGGCACCGGTCTAATTATGAACTTGTTTATTGAAAAATATTAAAACAAAACAATATTTCGGTGTCGAAAATGACAACCTGATACATTGTTCATGACATTGCGAACCGCAATCCATGTGGGAGAGTATAAAAGCTTTGACCCGGAGAAAATATTGGTGCCTGTGCACATTCTGTTTATATAAACTAAATATGGCTTGATTTTTACTTGAAATTTTCCACATGGCAATGCCTTATAAATTCGACTTTACTATTACTTTTATATCTGTGTATATATTTTGCAACTAATAAAATTCTATTCAATAATATTACATATATATATGAAAATAATACATAATATATATACTATTTTCTATAATATTTTCTATAAAACACAGGGTTTATCCTAATCAATTTCTTCACAGGAGTTGAAGAAGTAAACAATAAAACTAGAATACTGCGCAATTTAACGTGCTTGTAAAAATTCATCATTGCTAAAAGTACTTTTCATTGCTTTCTTAGAAATGAAATGAAATAGGATATCATATCATCAAGGATTAGTTTGCTACTTCCGAATTTTTTAGTTCTGTTTGCCATGTGATTGAAATAACATTAGTAATCTTTGATGGACCCAAACGATTTGGCATTATATTATGACTAAATTGAAATATATTATATATATGTAATAAGCTCATATTCATAATAATTAATGAAATATCTGAAATGTATTTTCTAATAAAATTTTATGCATTTGAATAAATCTTTTTGAAAATGTCCCACAAATTGTATTGAGGTGTACCATTTTGTGGATCAATGCGTGACCCAGATAATGACCCAGATATTGACGACCAAAAAATTGAGGAGTGGAATAATAAACTATTAAGATTTCTTATTATTCATTCAAATTTTCAGCATTATGAGTATGGCAACAGTTAAAACCGATTAGTAAATTTTTGAATAATTTAACTTACGTGTCCATTTTCATCCAGTTGATTGTTAGTTAATTTCAATTTGTCAAATGATATAATCTGTTTCATCCAATTAGTGCCGGGACATGGAGAATCCGGGTGTACATGAATACGGGGAGGTGAAATAGGATCAGCTTTTCCAGCAACAACCCAACTGGAACTAGTAAAAAATATTTTGAAAATATATAAAAACAAATAATTTTCAAAACTATAAATATTTTTATGCATAACAGTTATTGAAACATAAATTTATACTTTCTTTGACATAAAAGTCCCTTTAATGGTATGCCCATAGAGATGTTCACAAAGAATTGCGCACTACAACATATGATTATGATTAAATTTTCGCCCTCTAGTGGTTTACGTATCAGTAACGATTTCTAAAAAGGTACAATTAGCGCACTGCGAATGTGTCACCTATATCTGTCTGATACATAAAAGAAATTAAAAGCATGGCTTCATCCAATCGTACGTGATGCAGGTTTGGATTGTTATTTACATATCTTTGAGAACATAGTATGTATATAGTCCTATAAATACACGATAGGCGGCGCAAGTCCTGTCGATAACGTTAGGAAAGAAATTTATCTATTTATGGACGCTGTTGTTTGGAAAAATAAGCATGAAAAGAAAACAAAAAAGCAAAATAAAAACATAGGCAAACATGTGATATTTTTTACGTCATATTTTCAACTAAGCTTCCAAATGAAAGCGACAGTAAATGGTGTTTCAACTGGAATTTCGCCAATTTAGATGTTTCTAACTTCAAATCGGATATAATTTAACATGAGTGTTACTAAACAGCACATATTCTTTCATTTTACTGAGAAAATAAGAACAATAAGCTCAAGATTAGCTATAAGGTGACTTTATACTTTATATACATCTTCTTTTCAGCATATGGGAGGAACACATTGCAACCTGGGCCTAATAATATTCATATTCTAGTGTTCCAACCTAACAAATTACCATGCTACTTGAATTTCTGTTGGGTTTAGATCTTAATAAGATATATAAATTCTTCTAATTCAATATTGATTATATCGTTCAAAAGCTTCATTCGGGCGGTTATCCCAGATTTGCTGATTCTTATCCATTGTACTTTTCATCATACAGTAATTTCCTTTAAGGAAAACCATCTATAATAAAATTATTTAAAATATATACATACAATTATATATAAAAAAATTGCAAGCAATTTACACATAAAAAAACAACATAACCTTTTCAACAGCCTAACAATTCTTAATATGAAGACGCTTAACCTTTACTGTAATTTCACTTTCCTCAGCGTTTTAAACAACGACTTTTAATCGCCGTCAAAATGATATTTGTTATGTCCCATCACTGGCCGAGATAAATAAATACCTCAAACTCCAACACGACTAATTTGACTTCACTGTAACAATTTCTCACCTCTTTCTGCGTCCTACTAATTTAGTTCGCGCATCAAACTCGTAACGAACGGTCGTAAGAAGTAACAGAGAAATCACAAAGCCAAAAAATCGTGTAGTTGGTAATTAAATTGTTTTATTTATTGCATAAAAATATAATGCATTGCTCAGTTAACCGGCAAATGCAAAAAGTTCGAAAAAAGTGAGTGTTAATTTTACAAAATGCACGTGTGAAGTTTTGCGTAAATTTGTGCGTCTTTGTATGGAAGAAAAATATATGCCGATCGTGGTGAAATTCGTTTTGTTTACATTTTTTGAGCGCCAGTAGTGGTGATTGCAATAGGAAGACAAACAGATGTGGGAGTGTGCGTGGCTGTGGGTGCATTTATCACACGTAAATAAAAACAATCGCAACAAGTTTCACACAACTTTTTTTCATGGCTGTGAAAATTAGGTAGAGTTAAGCACATTGATTGATAACTTGTATTTTCAAAAAGTGTTTGGTGAGATGGCTAATGTGACGAACGAGTTACATACGGCGTCGTCCAGTCTAAACGGTGAAAGGTGTGCACTTCGGAACACGGTAAGGTACGTAAATAATTGGTTTGAAATGCACATTATGGGTCGGGCTAGATTAATTTCCAGTTTTCAAGCGAATTTGCATGTGTATTGTCCGGTGTGAGGAAATTTATGTCAGTTGCTGTAGCAAAAAAACTGGAAGATATTAAAAAATAATTACATTTTCATTACTTCCAATAGCGCAATATATGCATATTTATCATTTCAAAAGAAACACTTTTATACCGTTTCTAAATCTAAACAAGCTCTGTTGTTCTTATTAAATTGAATTACATTTAAATACTATTCATTTGTTTGGATTCAACTGCCACATAATCACATTTGACAGAAACATAATTTTGCGATTAAATTTTGGTCTGAAAACTCAGATTCAAAAACAGGACAAGATTTTTTTTGTCGAATGAAAAATTGCACCAAAATGACTGCTTTTTCATTGCTATAATGACTCTCATGAAAATGTGAAGAAGATACATCATAATAAACTGATGAAATTATTTTGCTGGGTGGCTATAGAAGACAAGGCATTCTGTTGGCAGTTACTATTTTTTAAATAACTGTATTAAACTAATTCCCTTTTAGAACTTTATTAATGTTTCCAGATGGTCCAAGACCTGGAATGCTCGTGAAATCTTTTCGATTAAATGCTTTGTAGACAAAAAAGTGATTTTAAAAATCACGTCGTCTCGTTGCTCTTAAGGTTACGCTTTTTGACTACTCAGCATTATAGCGTTTACCATCTGTAGATACACTAAGATTCTATTTTCTTAAAATCTTATAGTGGAACAATCCATCGAAAAATCCAATTTTTAAAGTCTCACAAAGTTGTTACCAAATCAAAATTTCTTGTTTTTCCGGTGAATGATTAACAAATTTTAACTTTTTCTATAAAATTAACATAAATGGGACTGACTCCTTCCACCATCCATCAACAATCACAGCACATTAAAACAAAAACGAAACATATTTCCTTTCTTCCCATAAATGGTATATGGGCTTATGCTCTATTTTTAGACTGACACTGAAAGGAACCAAGCCTTTTCCTAGGCCTGGTGATTACTAGACAACTCGAAATATTCGTCGGCACCACGACGTGGTCGCTTAGAAGACAAATTGCTGATTAGCTCGGGGCTATGGACGTAGCAATAAATTCTTTCTGGGCTGCGAAATTCGTTTATTCATTCTAGGGGGCTAAATTCATTCAACCCACGTAATTTGAAAACCCCTGGAGGTGCTAAAAAAGCAACCCCTTGCTAAAAATAAACCGCCGTGTCGCGATTTCCGCAAAATATCAAATTTTCCGAAGGTAGATTTTACACATTATTCATTCCGGGATAATGTACCTTCGATGTGCCGAACCATCGCCATATAATGGGGAGTGTCAAAAATGCCCTCCGTTCATACAATATATCCATATTACCCGTTTTCCTAGTAAAAGTTCATAAGAGTCTTTGTGTTCGAATGTGGAGTTGCATTGCAACGGATTGCTAAAGACCCTTAGAGTAACAGAGGTGGTAAGATAGGTCTCATCTCCGCCAATGGGGATTATCTTCTGGCTGAAAAACAGGGCTGACAGTTGCGGTCGCTTGTCGGCTTCTATTTCCAGGTAGTCCAAGTTTACTTGGCTATTCTGGAGGGGCGCTGGCAATCGCACTGTAATATGCCTAGAGTTATTAGTACACCGTGCGTGAGGCCTTCACAGCGAGACTCCCGTGGATGCTGTAAAAGTTCGCAGATTTTTAGTATTTTTCAATAACCAACTCGAGGTGTGGCAGCTACCCATAAAAGTTATATGAAATATGTTTTTCATGTGTTTATCAATTACCACCGCAATATGCGGTTATTGCTTATTCTTTTAAAATATTGAAAATGTTTGAGTAAGGATGGGACCCTCTCTTGTATACCAGTTTCTGTCATATGTTGAATTTTATTAACGAACTGATGTGAAATTTTAAAATATTTGAAAGATGTTTGGTTCTTGTACATATACTGGATTCATTTTGCCAGTTTCGAATTTAGCCTGCTTATAACTATGAGAAACATTTTCTTGCAAAATTATAGTCTCTTAGCTTCAGCAGTCTGTCGAAACTAACTCAGATAAACTGTAAACGCTTCTGAATACTACGTACGCGAGATACCTAAAACATATTCGCCATCCCGAAGCACAAGAAATCCCTCTTGACGGTTTCATGAATGCTTTTCTTTTTTTTCTGCCAAATATATAGTTACAAATTACAAATTGAGTAACCTCGAACTCTAAAACTAGGATATAAAAACTACTCGGAATTTAATGACCACTATAATTCTTACTAAAAATCCGTGCTAAAATCGATAGAAAATAAATTATTAAGCTGTGCAGTGTTTCACATCTTTTGTTGGGTGTCATGGAAAGGCCAAGTGGATCGCCTGCGGTCACCATAGCTATAAACCGTACAGTCGAATTTATGATATAGAAGTTAATACTTAACACCAACTACATATATAATACTTAACACCAACTACAGGGTTGCCCATATTCGACGGACCCATCTGGCAACGC
>JAHXMU010000125.1:2914972-2948957 GCA_019455685.1 Philornis downsi
TTTTTTTTTAAACATGGGTCCGTCGAATATGGGCAACCCTGTATAGAAAGAAAAAAAAGCACTTGGGAATATGCAAATTTCATTGGAATATCGAAAAAAGGCAATGACTTTTTTATGAAAGGAAAATGTGGATATTTGAAACGAAATACAAACAAAAATATTTTGACATGAAATCGAAATTAATTTAATTAATGTGCCATAAACATTGTGCATACATTCATACGTCTAAACGTTTCTCGTATGTACATATATTTATAAAAATGGAACATGAACTACATATACGAGTATACACATACATTCATACATTTTTTTTTCTTTTGAACCAGTCTTACCAGATGTTCACCGAGTGAGATTGGTCATCAACATCTCCGAATGTCTCAAAAGTTGTTTTGTGTACATATTTCCTGGAAACATGAACAGACCTAAAATTGGACATAACAGGAGCGTTGGTAATGAGTAGTTGTAGTGGATCAATAATATCTTTCATATCCTTAGCGAAATAAAATATGGATTAGTGGCGCATTGAGTTTCGAAAACCTACTGCTTATGTTCAAAAAGTATATACATATAACCGAAGGAAAGGAACACACCAGGATATACCAATTTATGGAACTATTCCATATCGAAGACTCAAAATGGATCACAGCGTCATGCATGATATTCCGCTCAAGACCGAATAAATGGGCGTGTCAGAAACGCCTTTTTATTATAAACAAAATACGATTATATGACTACGTGTATAAAAGAATGGGAACTTTTTAGAACTCCAAATAGCGCGGTTCTTTAAAAAAGTGAATGCGTTAATAGCGTTGTTTCCAGTATCTATACACTTCTACCTTACACCGCTTCTGGTCGACGAATAAATGGTAAAAATGATAATAAAATGTTGAAAAATGTAAAAAGTATCTTTCTACTGGTCCGTAGTCATATAAGTGATGTATCAAGAATGTCCTCTTTCTATATGTAATGGAATAAGTTATCCCGTTTTTCAAGTGCAAATTCGTACACCCTCAACTAAGTCGGTTCTTTAAAAAAGTATATGAATTGAGATGGATCCTTCTCATAGTATTTAACAATCCTCTCATACTGCTTTAAAAAAGTAGATGAATTGAGATGGATCCTTCTCATAGTATTTAACAATCCTCTCATACTGCTGTTGTTAACAAATAAATGGTGAAACTGTTGAAATTGTAAAAATGGTTTGTTTCTACTGGCTGATTCAATATGCATATGGGCAATTTTTCCCACTGGACCGATTTTATCCGATTTCGAACGTATTCAGTCTGTGGCTGTGCATGTTCTAGTGCAAAATTCCAGCATCCTGGCCTAAACGATGCGGTCACGTCTGCTGTACGTCCCGCTGACTCGCCGACGGGCGAAAGAGCATGTTTAAGTCGATATAGATTTTAAAAACAGTGAGAAATATATATTTTGAGCATTCGGTGAGTATTTCTAGTTGTTACAAACGGAACAACAAGCTTAGAAAGTCATCACAATGCGTTCCAGCACATGTGCTGCTTATCATTTTCTGGATAAGTCCACAATCTATGCTATAAAGCATAATAACAAATATGCTGTTTTTTGTTTGGAAACTGGTCAGATGATAGCAAAGGGTTGACAAAACTTACTTGTCACCGGTTTTCAATCTTTTTTTTTCGGGAAAATGCAAATAAGTTTCTTGTCAGAAACGTAAGCATTTCTAAATAATATATCGATTTTGCTGATTTTTCGGGTGTAAGTTTGTATTTTTAATATTTTCAATAACCATTCTCATATTGATTTTCCTTTCCAATATCTTGCCTAATATCGATTTCACTTAACGAATTATTGGCAAAGTTGTTTAAAAAGTCCAAAAGAAATAGGGACCAAATTCGAACTTAATCTACCTACAACTTTCAGATGCTTTTTACTGTCTGAAGTGATTCGGTGGCCGCTTCCAACAAGCTTGCCGTCGGCCAAACGTGGTTAAGATGATCCAGACTTTTATAACAATCAAGAACATTTATACTTCATGGAGCCTCAGATGAGTGCTTCTAGTTGATGCAAAATGATTGACAAATTTAATAGCTCTCTTTCTAATTTTCAAAAATAAAAAAAAATAAAGTTTGAAATATCAAAGTTAAAAACAAATACTACTTGTGCCAATTTGAAATTTTCCAAAAATTAACTAGATATTCGAAACCCGCATATTTTTCCAAACAAAAATGACCAGGGGTTTCAACAACGTTTTGTTTTTGTTCATCTTGATTATTTACTGTCTCCTATGGATTCTGTAGCAGCGTAGAAGTAACGATTTTTCTCACGGCAGAAAAGCTAAACATCCGATTTTTTAAAACAAAACTGATTACTGATTACATAAAACTGATTACTATTGCAAATTAATTATTTATTAAGTTCCATATTTTGAATGCCAATCCATCTTATCATTTAATTTTCTACTCAATTCTCAATACAAAATTGCTTGGTATTTTTTTTTACACAAAACTTTTTTTCTTAACGAAATAATTGCTGTGAATTCCGTATATGACAAATTATTGGAACGCCTGCAAAAAAACTCTTTAGCATTGATCGATCTATAGCTGCTGATTAAATGCAATTTATCATGTACTTTATTTTGTTTGAATTCCTTCCCTTCCTAACGTTTAATGAGAAAAATATGGCAAGTCTATGGCTTGGTATGCATTTCAAATATGTGGCAGATCAATTTGTACTAAAAATTGTTCGTATTCTATTTAAAAAGAATGAAGAGAAAAAAGTTTTGCTAGGGATGTTCGTTAAGCTTGACAGAAAAACAATTATTTGTGCCAAATACTAATTGATTTTCGAATTCATTGATTACAACAACGTCAGCAACAACATCAGAGGAAATCAATTATCTTGTACACTAACTGTCTGTCTTTCGGTCGGCCGGATTGTGTGTCCCGCTCTCTTGGATCCCCCAAAATGAAATCTGTGGCCACGCCATTAAAAAATAGCGATTTGTACTATAAAAATCCAATTCCCATTTATTGGCACCGATTAAGTTAATGATGGCGGGACACTATAATCTGTTGGGTGGGTCATGGGTCATAAACATCAATGACTTTGAAATCAATGCAACAACAATTTGCGTGCAAATGGTTTCACACTTCAGGCGGAATGTTTAAAATAAGCAGAGGAATTTGTGGCTCTTATGGAATTTCGTTTCCACACAATGAATCAACACAGTGAATGAACTATTCCAAGTTCTTGGATGCCAATGATAGAAAATTGGGGAACATACGAGTATGAAAAGAAGATTGCTGGCGATTTTTTTTAAGTAGTTAAATTCTCTAAATCAATAAATTCTTTGTGGGGTTAAAGGGATTGTGCGCATTACTCCAAATTCTTCAATGATAAACTCTTTTTATTTTAGAGTTTTTCTTTTTTGACTTTGTTTAATTTTATTTTAATGGGAAATAAATGTAGAATATTTATTGACAACCGAATTTGATAGCTACAATTAAATTTCAGTAGGAGCAACCACATTTAGTTTTGGTTGCGGCAAACGTATTTTATATTATTACGGTTTCAAAAAGCGCATTTCACATAATTTCGGTTGTAGCTACCGAATCTTCAATTGATTTTGTTACAAAAAAAAAAACCGGATCATATGTTTGCCATTTAGTTTTTAACAATTATTTCATACACTATTTGACTTTATTGTGAAAAGTGATCCTTGCCACAATTCTCATTTTGAACAGATTTTTCCAGCATAGCATATGGACCATTGATTCCGCCGGCCCATAACCAGTTTAAGCTTTGAACGAACTTAATTTTTTGCGGGTTAAGACCGAGTTCTTCGTGCAAGATCTTCCACACAGTCGAGTAATACAATAGCAATAGAAAAACTAAGCGTCCTCATAAACACTGACTGGTACGACAGCAATATCTTCCTCCGGTGACCTGATATCTTAAAATAGGTGCGAAATTTTGTTACTAAAGCCATAAAATGGAAGGATTGCATGAAAAAAACTTACGAATTTTGATAATAAAATATAACCTTCTCATAAGAGTTGTTTGGGTGTAGAATTCCCATGATCAAACGGCAATGCTAACTGAGCATGCTTGATTTTTGACATGTCACAAGTCACAAAATGTAAAAATTATCAAATTGTATTAAAATGTAAAAAATAATGTAACATCCATCATATATATTTTTATATATATTTTTTTCAAATTCAGCACAATACGCACAATTTATGGGATATATTTTTATGATACGTAGTAAATGTACTGCTAAGAAGTTATAAAAAAGTTTTTATTGCATTTATATCTCATATTTTAGTGTTTCATCGTTCGCATTAAATTGTTGCTTCCCACAAAAAATAAAATTTCTTTCCCCAATATGGAACAAGTTATTACACTAATTGTTCTGAATTGGTCGTATGAATATACATCGCCCCTCTACAACCCTACAAATGTTTAAATGAATCTTGAATGTTTGTAATACCAACACGTTGGTCAATAAGTCCCGGGACTAAAATAAAACGGTATTTTTTCTAGAAAGTTACAACTTTCAAATTTTTATTTTTTTTTAATGCTTTTTCAGCAATTCTTTTACTTGTTCAATAATTCTTACTCGTATACATATCGCAGTGTACAGGTAGGGGAATCATCGATATGTTAGACATGAAGCGAATGCAAGAATGATGCATGAATCGGATGCGTAGTAAAAACGAACTTGCTCGCTCAATAACAAAACTCTCCTTATGTAAAATAATGCTTTTTTCGTAATTTTTATTTTTTATTTTTATTATTAATTCCATCCAAGGCGGTAGTTGATTGACACAGGAAGCAGCCATCTCCAGTTTATATATAGGGTGATTTTTTAAGATTTAAGTTTTTCAGGTTGGCAGCACTGGTTGGTAATGGCGTCCAAACATCAACTGCCAAAGTGAAAAGTGTACAGTATACTCTGCATTTCATCATGGAAAGACTAACAAACGAGCAACGATTGCAAATCATTGAAATTTATTTTAAAAATTCGTGCTCTGTGACAAATGTGCATTGTTTGATACGACCATTTTATGGTCGTCATAATCGACCTGCTGAATCAACAATTCGTGCTGTTATCTCCAAATTTCACACCAAATTTACTTTGTTGGAACCATCGAATCGCATGCGTAGAGTGCGTATCGAACAAAATATTGCAGCCGTAGCGACCAGTGTCAATGACGATCGTGAAATGTCAATTTACTTTTGTGTTACAATTTTTTGTGTTTACAATTTGTGTTACTCAACCACAAGGAATTTTTTTTTTGTGCCCCAACTGGCTGAGTTGAACTTGGTTGACATGCCATCGTCATCAGGATGATGCAACATTCCACACTGCTCGTGAAACAATGGGTTTGTTGAGGGATATATTTGGTGAGCAGCTTATCTCTCGATTTGGCCCTGTGAGTTGGCCTCCAAGATCTTGCGATTTAACGTCTCTTGATTATTTCTTGTGGCGTTATGCCAAGTCGTTAGTCTATGTGGACAAACTGAACACTATTGAAGCCTCACAGGATAACATAACACTCGTTATTCGTGGAATACAGACCGAAATGCTCGAAAAAATGACGAAAAATTGGACCTTCCGAATGGACATTTCGAGACGGAGCCGCGGACAATATTTACATGAAATTATCTTTAAAAATTAAAAATAAAAAATTTCAATATATATTACAAATTTGAGTGTTTTATTCGATTTTGAAAAAAACTACGATTAAAAAATCACCCTTTATTTTTGCAAGCGACCGCCCTGTTTGTAGGCCTGATTATTAAGAAATATTAAAGATACATTTGATTCAATACTGATAAAACGAAATAAGATTATATTCTACATGAGGAGAGGGTGTAGCGTTTTCGCTGCGCACTGGCATATCGCGCGCGACACTGTAGATAGCAATCCAAGGTGGTTGGTATTAAACCTTCGGCGAGCTAAACTTTATTGCCTGTCCACTTGTTCTGTAGTTATTCTATTGCCCCATCAAAGAAGAAATGTCAAATCTTCGAACTGCCTGATTATTTTTACGCCTGCCTGTATGCCAATCACTAAAAAGTGCCCATCAGGTTTTCTTACCATCGTTAAATTTTGTGCGCAGGTGAAAGTGATGGCGTATTTGAAAGAGATAAATATTTAACAACCATCTGTAAATGATAGAATGAATTCCTTAAAAATTTATAATAAATAAATGGCAAATGGGGGCCACTTTAACCAAACTAGAATCTTTTTACCGAAAACAACCAAAAACTAATTTCTGCAGTCCACAATGTCGTAAGCTATGCACCAATAAATGGGAGTGTCGAAATACGACAACTCGTAGATAATTTATCTGCATATCTTATTTTTCTCAACTAAAATTCGTATTTTTTTAATATTACTCTGTAGGGTCGCGCATAAGCAACGTTAAGATTTGATCGGTGAATACAGTTTTTGTTTGTCTTTTTTTCGTCTCTTTACAAAATTAACTAAATAATACTTGGGAAATTTACGATGGAAAGGCTCAGCACAGAACAAAGAACCAAAATTGTTCAATTTTACTTTGAAAGTCAGCATTCGACTATTCAGATCATATCGAAATTTCTTTCATGTTTGAAATGCTCCTAGCGCTCCGACAATTTACCGATTGGTTCAGCGTTTTAGGCAACAAGGGGCTGCCTGTGACCTTCCGCGTGCTGGAAGACCTCGTGCATTTCGAAATGAAGTGAGTGCAAGCAAGTATTGAGGAAAACCGCGAAACTTCTACCAGGCAACGTTCTCAGCAATTAGAGACGTCTAAGCGGTCTTTGTAAAGAATTTTACATATGTTACATCTTTTCCCATATAAGATGCAATTGGTTCACGAGTTAAAACCAAATGATGCACAAGAAGGCATTCAATATAGTCGCCGTTAACGTTACTTATGCGCCACCCTTTATAACCACGCCCATAATTAAAAAAGGTCTCTCAAAAGAGTATAGTACTTGGGATAGTTATTTTCCGTATTTATCAAAAACTACTGCCTTCAATTAAAGTTGAAGGTCGTGCGCACATCGAAGCGGCGCATACACATAATATTTTATATTTTATATGTTATACGATTTTTCGGTTTTAAAAGTAAAGTTAAATAATATACACATAAAGCTGTGATTTTGATGAAACTTGTACCTCATTATAATGCTTGGACCTTGCCATTATATGCGAAATACAACGTCATTTAAATGACTGCCTCTGGATTGGTTTTGCAGTGGTTTTGGTTGCAGCAGTGGATCCTTTTGAGATAGTTTTGGATGGTGGTAAATTGACGTCGCCAAAACGTGAAATTCTGGAATTCTGTACACTTTCACTAACAGAAGCGATGTTTTTGGCAGTGCGTAAAATATGAAAAATAAAAATAAATAAAATATGATGATGCACAGGCCCTACCACATCTGTATTCCTTGCACAGTAGGTCGACTATAACGACCATAATCATCTCGTAATGCACGAGATGTGCCCACGTTTGTATCACAACTTTGTAGTAAATTTTAACTATTTTTACGCGTTCTACGGTTGTTAAACGATCCATATTCGTAAATGGCAAACCTTTCACTAAATACGTAACACTTCAGATCACAGGTATTTAACAGTTCACAGCCTTGTCAAATAGATAACCCTTTATTATACATATATATAATATAATATATTACATATATTTCCTGCTTTGTTTACTTTTTATCATTAATTATTTCTAATATGTAAATTGTTATTTAGTACAAATTTATGCTTATCGTATAGCCTTTATATGTGGCCGTTGCCGGTTGCCGGTGATTGGTGAACTGATTTTGATTTGGTTTCGGTTATCACAAAACTGTTTTCATTGCCTGGGTTAATTAGAGTGATTGTGCAGTTTCTTTATTTATGAGATTCTACGGCTACAAAATTCTACAAATATTAACATGCTTCCTTCTGGAGCAGTGTTTAGGGTTCACTCATTTAGTTTTTAATGAATAATTAAATAATTTAGTTTCCCTCACTTCATAAAAGGTATTAGAATTCCCGACAGCTTTAGTTTCCGAAAAACGTATATAGGTGACAACTATTCCATCGGATCAACGCCTAGAAAATGATGACTGAGACATTTTCGGGAAATCTCGTTTATGGCTCCAGTTTCATATCACTTTGTTTATTTCAGTTGATTTGAAGTCATGTAAGTTTCAGTTCACCACGCTGGATATTGTAGTGTGATCGCTGAGCTTACCTGCATGTACTTATGGAGCACTGCACAAGCATCGCATATTCATCCACATTTATCTTATTTTGTTATTAATTTCGTATAGCTGATTAATTTGCTGCATGTTTTTCATTTTTGAAAGTTTCCCTACTTTTTTCACTTTATTACTCTCTATTTTTTTCGTGAAGAATACAAATCGTAATTCGATGTCGAATTTGTAATGCAGCGCAAAACGAAGGGAAAATAAATTTGTATTGCCTGCGTGCTTATGGTTCCCGACAATGATGAAGTTAAAACAAAATTCAGTAATGTCTAAATTTAAATTTAGAGTGCAACTTGTTATGCGGAGTGCACCAAGAGTATGTATGTTTCATCCATGGGTTATGGAATACTACACTATACCATGTAAAGGGATAAGAGGAGTGTGCATGAGGATGGCCTGGGATGTGGTGTGGAAGACAAACGTGTGGCGTCGGTAGAACAGTGTCACTCAACACTTTTAGCATATGTCTATAAATTGCTAATTAAGTGCTTCTGAAAAAGTATAAATTTCAATTATATTTCTCGTTGATACATTTATGACGAAGCGATTATTAAAAATAATCAAGGGTTTATGAAGATTTCTTGGATTTGTGGGAAAAACGGCATATTTTTCATTTGTACAAACATATTTGGGGAAGGCGGTATGTTGCTAGGTATCATGGGGATGACAACAATCTTGCATTTCAGACCGATTCAATACGTACGCAGAACAGCGACAGTCCATGATTAATTTCAAGAGCAGTGCGTAATGTGACGAAATTTTATGTTGGGTTTTCCTGTCACCCGCTTGGAAATGAAAACACGAGAAAAAAGAACGAATCGAAACATCCAAATGTCGATAATCTCCGTAAAGCAAGGTCCTTATTATACCTTGCTTTCAAAACGTACACTAAGACCGTTGGAATTCTTTAGAGAGAAGACGCCCCCATGCGACTGGTGGCAGCGCTCGGCAAACATCAGGCTAGCATCATCGCCATCCAGAATTTGCGATGATCAGGACAAGGATCACATGAAAAGATTGTATCTGATGCAGCTGTCATGCAGAAGGGCATGGTTTCGAATGAGGATTTGTAGGAGGCGAAAGAATTAGACGCCTTGTCTCGTACGTTAACACTGCAAGTGACCGATAGATAACAATTCGCCTCAAGGCGAGTTTTTTCTTTATCGCGCTAAATTGGGCACCCGCTCCGGCTGAAGAAACATTTAATGAGAAAAATTTAGCTTAGGAATGCTAAAAAAACAAATAATCGCCACCCTAGACAAGACAATGCAAAATAGTACTGAGAGATTTTGATGTTAAAAAAAGCGGGGAGGATATTCCTTATCCAACAGTGAAAGAATTTGTCTGTTTAACAACACTATCGATAACGGATTCAGACTGGCTGGATACACCCTGGCAGAGAGCACTGTAATAATGTGAATCCACACTACGAGAGCTACAATGCAACTGGTCAAAACTCAAGACAAATTATTAAACGCTTGGTAATAAATGAAGTTAGGATATATAAAGTAACAGGGTGGAAGAAAAAGCAAAAAATTCGTTCAAAAATTGAGAAGTAAAGTTTGTGAAACGAGGACCCTTCCTGTAAGGATAATGAGGAGAACATGGCCAATAATTTCTTAAAATTGGCTGCCCTTTGATAAAATTTTGAATTTTTTTCTGAAATTGTTATCCAATTTTTGCCCTCTAATAAATCACAGGTTGAAAATATTGTCACAAAAATTCACTGAAGTTGTTATACCTGACAAAGGCGTATACTAAGTTTGACATTTCATCCTATATTCATAGGTAGGTTACGTTCGATATTGAGCTAAAAAAACTTGCCCATGCAAAGACTTGACCCGAACCTTAGGGAAAAGTAGAAAATTTTCCGTATTTTTAAGCAATTTTACCGTTTGTTCTTAGATTAAAAACAAAATGTGATGATAGCGTACGGGTATTGGAGAGAGCGGTCCAAATTTGTACATTTTTTTAATGACTGTCTTAATTGCAAGCTTGGTTAATGAAATATACTAAAAAATATCCGTTTTCACTGTAAAAAATGAATAAAATCGATACATTATGCATTTCTAGCACGCCCACTTATCTGCTATGAAGCACTATGGTCCACAGTTTCTAGATGTGGTCCAAAATGGCCCAGGATGAAACTTATTCGAAAGTCTCATAGTTTAGAAATATGTTTGAGTGGATATTTCATTTGAAAAAAGTTCTAAGTGGATATATTGTGCGCGAGAAATGGATGTTTTCGTCACGACCACATATATTACGATGAACTGGTACAGCTTCTGTCCAAGCTTTCGACCATCCACTTTTTTTTCTAGGGCAAATTAATGTAAAACTATTGCTTTAAATAGATTAACTTTCAAGGCATCATTTTCAAAATTGTTTATTTTTTTTTAATAAATTCGAGTGATGGATCATCCTCCTATAGAACCTACACGCATATCTGCATTCAAGAATCGGGGAAGAAAACTCGTTCGTTTTCTGTTTGAATATCAGTTTTATATTTACACTTCAGCTTAATTGTTTCGACAAGCTTTGTTAATTTGTGTAACTAACATGTCTTGTTTAATTGTAAGAGCCCTTCAACAACTACATCCACTCAAGGAAAAAATCTAAAAATTATTGTCGAAATACCTTCTATTTGTTTCATTGGACTTAAACTACCCATGTAGGCTGTAGACCAATGATCGGTGGAGGCAGCATAACAGCCGTAATCCGTAATGTTGGCCGCCAGGCTGCCATTATCCATAAATGACATCGATGACATTAAAGCCGTAGAACATTCCGTGGGTCCCATGATGTTGGAGGTGGCCGGTGGTGGTCGCATATAAACAGTTTGATGCATAGCACAAATCGATTAATAGTTTTTCTTTTTTCTAATTCAATTTAAACTCGATAACACTGATAATTCTTTTCTTATCGAAATTGTCGATCATTAAATGGTACGCTTGAAAGCGTTAACAGATTTATGTTCTTTTTATGTAAACGTAAGAAACATTTCAAATTCATTCGAAAGTGGCCAATCAGATTGACAGCCCCCGATATTTTGCAACACAATTACTCGTTAAGTTTATATTGAATATTGATTTGAATTGGATTTATTCCTTATGGCACTAACACATCAATCATTCGCTTAACACCTGCGTCTAATTACTTGAACTTGTTCGCGAAACACTAAACACGCCAGTGGACTGCCTCCTGCATCTGAGGAGGTATCATCACCGATGCTCGATTAGAATTCGCCGCTGATCGTTGTAGTTGCGTTGTTACGTTTATTGTCTATTTCTTTTGACACTTTCCCTTTTTGTTTTTGTGGAATGCCATGCGAGAGTGGGCAGTGCCGAGCGGGACGATGAAAATTAATTAAACTTTCAACAAGAAGCGAACGAAGAGCGATAGGCGCGCACAATTGATATCAACTCATCATCACAAGTCGAACGCGGCCGTCTATTGTTGATCCATCGAATTGACACTCTATTTGCATTTTCACGTTTGTTTTTGCGATTCAAGTGTGAAGTGATCCGAAAGCGTGGCACCGATCAACAGATATTATCTTTTTAATGACACAACGTGTGAAGGTTTCGTTCTTCTTTATACACCGACCATAATGAGAGGGCGACGATGACACAATGCGTGTTCTTGCCTCGGATACTACAAATGTGCTTGCTGCCTTTGTAACGGGTTAGACCAAAATAAACACTGAAACGGATGCTATCTTAGGAACGGACGCCTTTGTGATATCATCGCCTCAAGAAGTGTTGCAGCAGAAGCAGCATCAACTACATCAGCAACAGAAATCTTCTCAAAACGAAACAGATCTGTTTTTAGACCAATAGCACTGCAACATTATTGGAAGTAACTGAGTGTGTGTAAGTTTAGGGGGTGATCCCGACACTGTAGTGTCTTCAAATATTCGATGATCGTGCGTGGCCTACTTCAATGAACATTCGTTGTTGTAATGCTGTATTTAAATGTTGTATGTATTATCACATGTAGTCATTTGTGCAGTTTTACGTATACCAATACTCGTACAAATTCTCACTCAAACGTGATTGGCTGTTGCGATGCCACCAATGATCATTTCCTTGCTCAATTCAAAGTGATACCAGATTTTTCACTGTAGCGTACGGGTTAATGTTATAGACAGACAATATCAGTTGCGATTGTATTGCAACGGTAGAGAGCACTGATATTTAATATTTTATAGGAATATTATATATGTTATATGTATATAGGCGTTTTACTGACCTATGTCATGCTTAGCCAAAATCTTGAGTGCGCAATTTAATTTCCTTATGTCGTATTTCATAAGGGAAATAATTTCCTGTGAACAAAATTTTTGGGTGAGTCTCTCTATAGCTTCCTAATGAACGCGTTTGGAATTAATTTATCTGTACAGTGTGTTTCAACTTGGCATGGAGAAAATTTTTTTTTCGCATTTTTAAAGACGAACCCCACAAATTTATTTTGCGCGCTGAAACACAGTGAATATCGGATATAGGAAATACCCGAAAAATTTCATATGCGTGATATTTTCGTATGTGTATGTGACTTCTAAGTTTTTTTTTAAATACACTACAATGCTGCCTATTCTTTACTTAATAACTTAAATTTTAATGATTTTAATGCATTTTATTGTGTATAACACAAAAATAAAAAACAATCTTCATTTAAAAAAATTATGGAATTCGTATTTGTGGAGTTAAATTTTAGGAATTTTCAATTCAATGTTTTATTTTACTTATTGTCATTGTTATTCAAAATGAATTAAAAAGTCCTTTTGGATTCGTCTATTGTTTGATTTTCATTTAAAATTCTTCTTGCAATATTTCACTCTCTCTCTCCCTCTCTTTCTCCACCTCTCCCTCTTTCGCTCTCCCTCTCTGTGATTTATAATATCTCAAGTTTAAGTCACAGTTCATACAATATGTTCCCCTTAAAATTTGTAATTCATTGAAGTGTCAAAGTGTCATTTGATGTGTCAAATTCTTGTACGAAATACATTTTTTCATGTTTCTTGTAAGCTGTAGCTTAAAAAAAGAAAAAAAAAGAAAAAAAAGTTATGCAATTGTTAGAAATTTGTATTTAGTTTAATTTTTTAACTCTACATTACTTTTTAAAAATTATTCTATGTAAAAGTCAACTATGAGCGATTTAACGTATTTATTTCTGTTTCCTAAGGTTGCAAATATCGTATGTTTAGCCTCATAAACGAGAGACTTCGCATAAGATTACGAAAAAAGAAGCAACAAATCGCACGATCTAGGTATCCAATTCACTTATTCCATACATGAGAAAAATTGCTCACCGAGCTAGTGTCGAAATCATCGGACAAGTGGGGGCACCATTGATGGTATGGCTTTTGCCATATTTAAAGAAAAGTCGGTGGTTCAAGCGGCCCACAAACCTTACCATGAATTTTGATAGATTCAATAATAGCTCTTGTTTTTGCAGCTCATCGTAGTAGCAATTTTAATTATAGAAATACCTAGTCAATCAGAAATGGACTTTGTCTGAACACATTTGTAGAAAATATGGGGCTGCATTTTATATGCCTTTGGGCCAAGATCTTTACACTCTACGCAAACGTCAAGATATTCGACAGCGAAAAATTAGTCCGAAATTTTGTTACTACGACTTGAATTGCTTGCCTAAGTCGTGGATTACGATGACATAAAATGGTCGAAATGGGGAGGGGAAACTGGTTACAGAGAGCGAATTTCGGTAATAAAATTTAATAGTCTGTAAGTACAGTGTGTCCGTCGGGAATGTATACTACTTTGTTTTGCCGCAATTTTGGTAAACATTAGTCTTGACAATTCATATTTTGCAGTCGTGGAGTAGAGACGTAGCAAATTTATTATGGAAAAATATTCGACCAACCAGCCAACCAACGTGTTTTAATCGTTAAAACATTTTATCACAATCAATCATCGATTATTGTGACGATGAGAAAGTTACGTGAAATTTTTGGGAGAAACAACGTGCCAACAAGACGCACTATTTATCGTGTAGTGAATGATTCCGAAGAAAGAGGATCTGCAGTTGATAGGGCCAAGCATGGACCACAACGTACTGCAAGATCGGCTGATAATATTACTGCTGCTCAAGAAAGTGTTCAAAACAATCCATCAACCTCAATTCGTCGCTATCCTCAGGAGCTTGGTCTTCAAAAAACAACTTTGTTTCCATTTAATATTCAGTTGACAAAAGAGCTTCTTCCATAAGACCATTTACGCCGCCGTATATATGCCAATAAGATGTTACAGCTCGCCCATGACAACCACGATTTTCATGAAAAAATCATAACGGGTGACGAGGCAAATTTTCATTTGAATGAATATGTGAATAAACAGAATAGTCGGTTCTGAGCAATGGAAAACACTCAAATTATTCATTAGTCACCTTTGCATCCATTAAAAGTGACAGTCTGGGTGCAATTTGGTCGGGAGGAATCATTGGACCTTACTTTTTTGAAACTGAAAACAGCGTAGCGGTAACTGTCAATGGGGAGCGATATCGTGATATGATTGAAAACTTTTTAACGCCACAATTGCATGCTTTGGACATTGATTAACATGTGGTATCAACAAGACGGTGCCACATTCCATACAGCCAGGATTACAATGGAATTACTGCGAGACCTCTTCAAGAAATGGTGTTGTTGGTCCCCACGGTCGCCTGATTTGACTGCTCTGGACTTCTTTTTGTGGGGATATCTGAAAAGCAATGTTTATGCAAACAAACCAGAAACGTTTGAGCAACTCAAACAAAATATTTGTGATGAAATTAATGAAATACCGCGTGAAATGTGTGAGAATGTAATGAAAAATGTGCTCAAAAGGACTCGCATTTGTGAGGCTGACAGAGGCGGACATTTATCTGATATTGTATTCCATACACAATTGCCGACATTAAGTAAAACATTTGTCAATATAAGATCCATTCTCTTTCACTTAATCAAAAATTAAAACAAAGAAAGTAATATACTTTCCCGACGGACACCCTGCATTTTTTGATTAAAAATATTTCCACGATTAAATGCCAATACTAGTATGAACATGTTTGACTTTGACACAAGTCACGAATCGCAAGGGAACTATCACAAATTCTACACTGATGAAACAAACATCAAATGTCTCATTATTTTCATATCTCCGACCAAATATATTTAATATTGCTTAAAAAAGTCTGAAAAATGAAATTTTTCTTATATGCAGCAATTTTGAATGAACGATATTCACTGTTTGTCTAAAATTGCAAGCTTAAAGCAAAAAAAAAAAAAAAAAAAAAAAAAAAAACATTGTTTGCAGAAATTGAAAATATACCTGAATTTCCGTTTTATGTATTCTATCCTCAGGTCGGAATAGCAATTTGATGGTTTAAGAACGGTAGCTACAAAAAGCTTTTAAAACCGATTTGGCTGAACCAATACATACCCGATAGGTTGAAACTCAGTTTACTGTATCCAGCCGTTTTCAGAGGACTAACAAAGCCAAAAAAATTAAAAATTGTACAACGAAAAGTTTGACAGACCGCGAAAAGCTTTTCGCGAAGTATGGACTAATTCCTGATTAAATAAGTGGGCACCAAAACGCATTGTTCTCATGTATAGAGTGGCGCATAAGTAACGTTAACGACGACTATATTGAATGCGTTGTTGTGCATCATTTGGTTTTAACTAGTGAACCAATTGCATCTTATATGGGAAAAGATGTAGCATGTATGTAAAATTCTTTGCAAAGACCGCCTAGACATCTCTAACTGCTGAGAACGTTGCCTGGTGGAAATTTCGGGGTTTTCCTCAATACTTGCTTGCACTCGAACAATGGTCACTTCATTTCGAAATGCACGAAGCTTTCCAGCACGCAGAAGATCACAGACAGCCCCTTCTTGCCCAAAACACTGAACAAATCGGTAAATTGTCGGAGCGCTAGAAGCATTTCGAACATGAAAGAAATTTCGATATGATCTGAACAATCGAATACTGACTTTCAAAGTAAAATTGAAAAACTTTGGTTCTTTGTTCTGTGCTGAGCATTTCCATCATAAATTTCCCAAGTATTATTTAGTTAATTCTGTAAAGAGACGGAAAAAGACTTAAACAAAAAATGTATTCACTGATCAAATTTTAACGTTGCTTCTGCGCCACCCTTTATAATGTGTCACTTTTCCGGTGACAAATTGACCAACTGTCTTAACTTATTTTTTTGGTAAAATTTTGTATTTTACAATTATCACTTGAGTTCTTGTACGAGTATGAACAAGTTCTTGTCTGTAGGACTGCGTTTTCTCAATTTTAAATGCAAAATAATTTATAATGTGTGCATTTTACAATAATATATTAATGGCGCAATTGTTACAATATTTAACACTTGAATATATCATTTACCTTTCCATCCATTACCTTTGTGTAGATTCTTCAGCTCTATGCAAAAACTAATTTTTCTTAACCTTAACCAAACATCAGATAAAAATGGGAAAATTTTAAATTTAAAATATTCCAATTTTTTATGTGAAAGATTTCAATGAAGCCAACGAAAAGTTATTGAAAGGAACAAATTATTAAGAAGGAGAAATACAATAAATATCGTATCTTTTAAATTTCCGCTGTATTCTCGAAACTAATTTCGAGGGTTTAATTAATACAAAATTTTTAATTAATATGAAATTTATATAAAAGTAAATTCAACAATATTTTGAATATATAATAAACTCATTGTATACAAGTGCTAAAAGTCGATCCCAATAATTGAATAAAAACAATTTAATAGAAAATTTGATTTAAATGAACTCACGACTTTGATTTAAATCAAGTTCCTCATGTAGTCATGTATACGTACTTCACCATATCTATGAGTATGTTATAAAAGGATTAATTTTGGATAAATATCGCATACATAAGGATAACATAAAGATATGAATAAAATACGATTCAATAATAAATAATAGAAGCTTAAATAATATAAAATGTTTAATATGGATAATATTATCAGTCTCTCCGTATACCTAAATAATCTACTAACTATCTCAACAATATTATAAAGCGACAAGACTTCTCATCAATATTTGCCGATATATAGGGTGATTTTTTAAGATTTAAGTTTTTCAGGTTGGCAGCACTGGTTGGTAATGGCGTCCAAACGTCATCTGTCAAAGCGAAAAGTGTACAGTTCCTTTCCATTTCATCATGGAAAGACTAACAAACGAGCAACGATTGCAAATCGTTGAAATTTATTATCAAAATTCGTGCTCTGTGTCAAATGTGCATTGTTTGATACGACCATTTAATGGTCGTCATAATCGACCTGCTGAATCAACAATTCGTGCTGTTATCTCCAAATTTCGCACCAAATTTACTTTGTTGGACATAAAACCATAGACTCGCATGCGTAGAATGCGTAGTGAAGAAAATATTGCAGCCGTAGCGACCAATGCCAATGACGATCGTGAAATGTCATTTCGTCGCCGCTCTCAGCGATTGGACATGTGTTACTCAACCACAAGGAAAATTTTATACGTCGATTTGGGTTTGAAAGCCTATACAATTCAACTCTCGCAAGAATTGAAACTGAATAACCTACCACAACGTCTAATTTTTGATGAATGGGCCTTACAAAAGCTTAATGAAACTCCGCTGTTTTATCGAAAAATTGTGTTCAGCGATGAGACTCATTTCTGGCTGAACGGATACGTAAACAAGCAAAACTGTCGCATCTGGAGTGATGGACAGCCACATGCCATGCATGAATTACCGACGCATGCCGAAAAAACAACAGTCCTGTGTGGTTTATGGGCTGGTGGCATCATCGGTCCATTTTTCTTCAAAGACGACCGTGGAACGATATCGAGCCATGATACGCGATTTTTTTGCCCCAATTGGCTGAGTCGAACTTGGTTGACATGTGGTTCCATCAAGACGGTGCGGCATGTCACACTGCTCATGAAACAATGGATATGTTAAGGGATGAATTTGGTGAGCAGCTTATCTCTCGATTTGGCCCTGTGAGTTGGCCCCCAAGATCTTGCGATTTAACGCCTCTTGATTATTTCTTGTGGGGTTATGTCAAGTCGCCTTACAGGAACATAACACGCGTTATTCGTGGAATACAGACCGAAATGCTCGAAAAAGTGACGAAATATTGGAACTTCCGGATAGACATTTTGAGACGAAGTCGTGGACAACATTTACATGAAATTATCTTTAAAAATTGAATGGCAAATACCAATTTATCGATTCCAATAAAAAATTTTAATATATGATGCAAATTTGAATGGTTTATTTGATTTAAAAAAAACTACGGTTAAAAAATCACTCTTTACTTGTGTGATGGGTCTAGATCCACAAGATACAAAAAGCTAAATAAAGAAAATTTTAAATGTAAAATCTTTTTTAATTTTTATTTATTATATTATATTTTTCGATCGTGTTCAGAAAAGTACTCAAAAAATCAAAACAGAATTACCCGAAGGTCTTGTGCTTATCTTAGACAATCAAAATGCTAAAAAAATCTTTGCTAAAAAAAATTTTTCTTTTGTTTTCTAAATTTCCTGCTTGCAAAAACTTCACAATAAAAAATCAAGTGCAGTAAGATCAGGAATGTGAAGCTTCTTCAAATCAGTTTATTGAAGAGTTTTCGCTTCAATTCTGCCATAACAGGCTTGGGGCTGTGTTGTCATTTTTCATTTCATTTATTTATTTATGTCTATAGACATATAAATCCTTACAGACTAAGAATTGACGTAACATATTTCAAGAAAGTTATTATTTTATTTTAAATATCTAAAAAGGAACAACTTAAAGTTATTTCTAGACATGCAAAACTCTAGATGTTGAGTTGAGTATTCATTTCCTGCAGTTCCATTTACAATATTGAATTCAATAAATCCGCGGTTCAAAGCACTATGTTGGGCATAACTTGTGGAATGATGTGTTATATTAATATATAACGTGTTCTATTAAATATATAATATATATATATAAATATCTGAGTGATCTCGGCGGAATATAAAACGGTATAAGCGACAATAATTCAGAACAATCCATTATACCAGCTTATGACATCGAATACAAATAACAAGGTATGATAAATACGGCGATATTGCAATGTCTGTAAGCAAAGTAACCAGCATCTGGAAATATGAAGAGACACAAAATCACCAAAGTTAATTGAAGAGAGAACAAATTTCAGAAAGACCCGCTGAATTCTTTGTATGCGTGATATATTGACTCGGCAAAGGGGACTCCAAACAATAGAGGCATATTTCAACTTTGATTTTACATAGGAAGTATACATTATTTTTAAAGTATGTAAGTGGATCCGTGAAATCGAAACAAAAAAAATCTTCTAATATACGCTAGTATAGAATAAGCTTTAGGGATAATATAATTTATATGCAAAAACAACACCTTAATTCATTTTATGTACTTTCAGTAGTGAGGAGCCTGTAATCACCAATTTTAAAAACCAGTTGAATAGGATTACGAGACCTTGAAAATGAAATATGGACACATTTTGATAGATTTAATGAAAGTTTATTTAGGAAACACCAATCAAGAAAATTATCTAAATCGTTCTGAAGATCTAGAGCCTCAGAAATATAAGAAATTTTGTAATATTTTGTAGTCATCTGCGTATAAAAGAAAATGTACTTTTTTAAAACAGTTAGAAATATCATTTATAAATAAAATACAGAGCTAAATCGGTTGAATTTCGGTATAGTTTTGGAATGAAAAGCATTTTTAAATAACATCTTGATAATAAGCTTAACTCTTTACTATGTTTATCATCCCGTTTGTAAAAACTAAAAATACTCATCTACGAATGCATAAAGTATGTATAATCTTGATCATCTTTTTAATGACAGAGGCACCGAACCAATTGGGCTAAGAGGCCAAAAGTTTAAGTTCTAAAGTTAAGTTCGCAATTAGCCAACATTGAAGACTGAACTCGTGTCCAGAAAATTGCATAATTTTCAGGATTTTGTCAACAATTTTACCAACTATTCTTTAAGTGATAGTAATATGAGGCTAGTTTCACTAGGCATTTCCTAATACTTGAAAGAACATTTTAAATATCCTTTAAAATTTAGTGTCGCTTAATATGGACAGTGGGGAAAAACTGTGGTTTATGAATATTTGAATACGAAGAAATTGATTTTTTCACAATTTACCAAGGACGACAGAGAAACTAACTTGTTAATCCTGGCTCCAAAATCATTTGCGGGGTATACGAATATTCTAAGTATCGGCAATTTTTTCAAAAATCTTTTTAAAAACTCCGAAAATACGAAATCTCACAGTTTGTCGCAGTTTAATAATTCTGACCTGATGTATCGAAATCAGCAAAATCAGTATGACTGAAGAAGTTCCAGAAAGAAGACAACATTAAATTTTAGAAATTTGCTTGTGTGGCATCTTGCAATCTAGAGATAACAGAGTAAAGCTTAATGCACTTCTAAGATTGATATGATATCTCAAAAATCAATTTATTGACCCTATCTCAAAATCATTTGTAGGCCATAAAGGCATCTAGAGCGATCCAAAGTATCACTTCGTGACCTTTTCAAAACTAGAGGAGATCAAGAGGCACTAAAAATATTTTTATAGCCCATGTATCCCACTTACTATAAATCATAGTGGCATCTCCTTCGAGGAACGGGAGATATCTGTTGCAATGCAATGATATAAAAGATTTGAGTTAAATCAAGTTTTCTAACTCAAAACGAATACGCCTGAAATTCTGTAGTAATTACCATTACACTGGTCTACAAATTTTGAAAAAAATTGACTGCAAAACGAATCATGTTTTTTAACTAATCTGCGTGCGCTGAATTCGAATATGGGCTATGACGTCTTGTTCATATTTTATCACATGCTGGCAATACTATAAAATAGTCAGTACTGACACTGCAATTTCACAATTATTAATTTGACAAAAGCCCACATTAATTCTAAATCTACACAATAGCAGCGTATAAGCATGTCAGGGAGATCGTGTGTTACTGATTCAAGCTATTTTTGTTTTGTTTGTGGTGAATATTTGGTCGGAAAAAAAGGATATGTAATATCGGAATCATTAAAATATGCATATTTACACTCTTTTAGTTTTGCTATCAGAAACTTGAACAAACCGTGGACGTCGACAATGTTTTGCAATAGTTGCAGAACTGTTTTACACAAGTGATCAAAAAGCAAGAAGATTTATTTCGATTTGTTAATTCCAGTACTTTGGAGAGAGTCAAGTAACCACCAAATCGATTGTTATTTCTGTTTAGCAAAAGTTGCTGGATTCAATATGAGAAATCGAAAAAATATTACTACGCGAATGTCCCATCGGTTTCCAAACCAGTCATTCATGTATCAAATAATAATAATAAATGGGGAAATCGGTGGTGACGTTTAGGTGTGTGATTTAAATTTCTTTGTGTATATAGTATAAACTATAGTAAATAACTGTAAATTAATCTGTTTCAGGTAATTGGCTTGTTCACTGGTATGCAAGGAGGTTTCACAAAATATTGTTGTTTCCTTTGTCTATGGGATAGTGGCCAAAAAAGAACAGAGTATTCACCAGGAAAACAAAATATTTCAAATAAACCATTAATTGATCTGAATGACGTCCTTCTTCCGCCGCTGCACGTAAAATTGGGCCTTTTTAAGAACTTTGTCAAGGCTCTTGACAAAGGTGGTGCCGCATTTAAATATTTGTTAGCGGTTTTTCCTAAAATGTGCATTTTTGTTGGCCCTTAGATCAGGAAGCTATTGAAAGAATATGCAGCCTGCAAATCTTTCATCGTGAACAGTTTTTTTGGAAACAATAAGAGCGAAAACTACAGATAAATTGTTGCTGAATAATTGTAAAATTATCACGAATTAGGTGCACGAATGTCACTCAAAATGCTCTTTCTTCACTCGTATTTAAATTTTTTTCCACAAAACCTTGGTGCGGTGTGCAACGAACATGGGGAGTGTGCTCACTTAGATTTAATGAAAATTTAAAGAAATTATCAAGGATTTTGGGACAAAAGCATGCTGGGAGACAATTGCTGGGCTCTAATACGTGAAAACGAACCAACAAATTACAAACGACGTTCAAATAACGCCATTCACTTTTGAAGATTCATTGATTTTTAAATAAATTAATGATTTTTTATGTAGAAAAACAAATAAAAACATTTTTTTTTTTGTATCTGGAAACCTGACGTGATAGAAAAAAATCAATTACAGGTTCGAATACAGCCCACCAAATTAACATAGGAAAGATATTTGGTTGCTCCAGTTCAAAACCAACAAGCTAGTGATATTTATTGTTGATCATTTGGAGCGATTTCATTATGTTAAAATTAACTATAATTGGTTGACTAGAGTAATGGTAATTGAAAAATATGTCATTACAATTGGTTTCAAATAATTGCATTGAAATTGTCAATTAATTTGTTCAAATAACGTTAAGGTTTATAAGCGTTTCTTAATTTGAAAAAACTTAAAACAATACCAACATTCTTGTTTGTTCAATTCAATTCTATGACCTCGAGCCGAACAAAAGTGTACGAAACGTAAATCAAAATAAGGTCAACTACACACACAATCAAAAATTCACAAATATAAATACAAACATCCTTAATTGTACTGGGGAAAATTAGGATTAGAAAAGTACTAAATTGTTTAACTTTCTCTGGTATATACCCTTAACTGGTATATACTTGTTTTCTAACAAGTACATCAGAAATTAATTTAAACAAAAATACATTTACATGCGAAGTTTAATATGAATCAGTCTATGTTTTGATACAGCTGCCGTGCAAATTGGGAAACAGTATCGGTTTTTTTTGCTATAGGAGTTACAATTCCTAATCGATTGTATCAAAAATTTTAGGGATTAATTAAATCAGTACACATAATAAGCCAAACAAAATTATAGTAGTTGATGTAGTTTCCTCATATTAGGTCCTTGGAGTCAAAATTGTTCCTTGAGTCTACTTAAATGTAGCACAATTGACACATTTAAGAAAAAAAAAACAAGTTCCTATATACATAAAAGTAAAAGAAACTTCCAATGCAATTTTATTATGTCTGTTACATTTTCAAAATGAACATCATCCTAATTTGTAAATCAATGTGTTCGTTAGGATGACAACTAATTGTTTGGAAAAAAAATTGAATTTTAAAGTTCGCGAGGTCTATATTTTGTTGCTTAGTCGAAATCCACTATGTATAAAATTTGGGAAAAATTGGACAACTTTAGGTAAAAAAGTTTAAACATAGCCTAATATTAGTACAGAATAGCAAAAAAAAAAAAAATGTACGAAAACCGGAATTGACAAAAATACACAATCTTGGGAAAAATTGAATTGAATGAATTTGACATTTCAGTGCAGTTGCGATACATCTGAAAAATTCTTAAAATTCCGAAAATTCACCCTGAAGAAGTGTTCGAATAAACTACACAACTTGGATTTCGTTGATATTTCTAGGTATTCTCAATAAAATACCTTTTCTTATTCTTATAACAGCCTAATAAGCTTGATTTAATAAATTCAAATCAAAAATTTAGCTGATTCTCACTTGCCGCTTTAAAATGAAAACAGACACCTTCAACGACTAAGCTTGCAAAATTAGTTCATTGTAATTGGAGTTTTTTTTATTATTATTATTTCTTCTATCATATTTACACTTAAAAAATATTCAACAAATTTTAATATTAACAAATTTTGAGATATAACTAAAAGTATTGCAGCAAGTTTATGTTTTCTTTTTTTTACATGTAAATGTTTTAAAATGTAAATTTTTCGCACATAGATGTGTATATTATTCAAAATCGAAGTGTTTGATAATACACGATTATCCATTTAGTGGTTTTAAAACAGCCGATCTGGCATGGCTGTCAGTTGTTAAATACCTGTCGTCTGAAGTGTTATCTACTTAGTGAAAGGTTTACCATTTACAAATATGGATCGAAAAATTCATAAAATTAGTTTAAACTTACTACAAAAGTGATTATTTAAATGTGAGCTTTTAATCGAACAAAATTTTCTTTAGCGATGAAGCTTATTTCGCACTCAGTGGTTACGTCAACAAGCGGAATTATCTTATTAACAAGCAAAATTGTCTCATTTGGGGCTCGGAGAGCACAGAAGTGATTGTGAAAAAGCCATTGCATCCGGAAAAAGTATCTGTTCGGTGCTCATTATGATCTGGAGGTGCCATTGGGTCGTGTTTTTTCAAAAATTACCTCAAAAGGATCTACTGCTGCAACCAATCCAGAGACGCTCATTTAAACGGCCCTGCATTTCGTACATAATGACAAATTCTAAACATTATAATGAAATAAAAGTGTCATCGAAATCCCAGTTTTATGTTTGTTTTATATAACTTTACTTGAAAACGACAAATGGATAACCCTATACTAGTATTGTCTAAAAATATAAAACAACTTCAAAAACATGCTAAACATTTTTTTTAGTCCAACAATGATTGTAAAGTTGAATGCTAGATTTCTGTACAAAACAAACAAAATAATTGGCAAATTGGCAAATTTTAATTAGTTATTAATTCTTTTGGCCTAACTATCAGTGTTTTAATACACATCGGTAATTAAGAGAGATCTTATGAACCGCCAATGAGAAAATTCTTCTCTCGTTCATAATTTCACAGTTTTTGCCAATATACGCAAAATTTTACAATTTGTTATAAAAACCGGAAATAGAGCAAAGTCCGCAAAAATGGAAATGTTTTGGAATGTTATGAGTCTTATAAACTGAACCGTGAACGTAAACTTGCTGAGAATTCCTGCTTTAAATTTGACGATGTAACCTCATAATAGCAAACGTTTACATTTCTTTTTCTCACAACTGTATTATGCGAATGCTGCCATACTCTCAGTTCATTTTCACTCAATTCGCAGACATTGAATATTTAACTCAACGTTGGACACACAAAAACACGCCCACATCTCATGCAGATTGAGTCATCTACCCGTTTATTCCAATAAAAACATTAACAACATTAACCTATAGGCAGATCCACAACAATTATAACAACAAATACAAATGATTGTTTATAATTACGATGAGCGATCAATTGATCTTTCATTGCGCGTATGCGTATAATTTCACTGGGTTCCCCTGATTCTGGCTGGGGTTCCTCGGGGGAAATCAAACAATTTCACTTTGATAAGGTAAACAAACGATTTTCACTGCATTCGATTGGATTTTTCGAGCATAAAAAACGCTAATGGGGGCATATGCGCAGCTATATAGAACGAAATCATCTACAACAACAACCAACGCAATTGGGAGCAAATTATATTACGAGTCATGAGCATGAAGAAGATGATATGAACTGCGCGTATGATCAATCGATAAACAAAATGGAGTCTGATCTGTGGTTTTTTGTTTTAATTTATACAATTAATGCCTTCGGGCATCTTAAATATGACTGGTGGATGGAAAGGAAAGATATCTTCTAGAAACCATTAAATTGAATGCGGCTAAATGTCTGGCTGCTGGAGCAATTTGGATGCAGTTGATGCTAGCTATACCATAGATTATTGTTTCTGGTTTCTGTCATTAGCAGGTAATATTTAGTATTACCTGGTCCTGATCTGCAATATGTGAGAGTAGTAATACTATAATTTACCTGCTGCTGCGTTGTTGTTTAATTAATTGTGTTCGCTTAGTTGAGGAGGTGAAAAAATTTCAATGTTTCTGCTGTACTTTATCGATGCATACTCAGTACGAGTCATGGTGCGTAAAAACCGAAACATTTGTATTTAATTGTAGCAGCCTACTCTGAATATAAATGTATTCTTGAGTTAGGTAGATATTCAAACATGTGACACTGTTTGATTGGACACAGAGGTATTACTTGTGTAAAAAAGTTCATGCATACGTGTAGCATTTTTATATAGGGTGGCGCATAAGTAACGTTAACGGTGACTATATTGAATGCGTTCTTGTGCATTATTTGATTTTAACTCTTGAATCAATTGCATCTTATATGGGAAAAGATGTAACATGTGTAAAATTCTTTGCAAATAACCGCTTAGACATCTCCAACTGCTGAGAATGTCGAATGGTGGAAGTTTCAGGGTTGTCCTCAATACTTGCTTGCACTCGAGCAATGGTCACTTCATTTCGAACTGCACGCGTAAGATCACAGACAGCCCCTTGTTGCCCAAAACGCTGAAGCAATCGGTAAATTGTGTTAGCACTAGGAGCATTTCGAACATAAAAGAAATTTCTATATTGTCTGAGTAATAGAATGCTGACTTTCAAAGTAGAATTGAACAACTTTGGTTCTTTGTTCTGTGCTGAGCCTTTCCATCATAAATTTCCCAAGCATTATTTAGTTAATTCTGTAAAGAGACGAAAAAAAAAAATAAAAATGTATTCACTGATCAAATCTTAACGTTGCTTATGCGCCACCCTATATATATATTTAATAACGAAATACAAACTGGATTTGAGAGCCTTTTAGTGCACTGAGGAAAACGTATTCAATATGACAAAATTAGGAAAAGAAAGTTGTAAACATTTCACACTTTGCGACACAATCAATTATAATTGAATTAATGTAAGAGATTTCGAGCGTTCATGGATTTTATGTGCATCGAATTGATGATAGTTCGAAATATTTTTAGTATAATCAATTAATCGACTTTATTTGTTTTTTTTTTTTTGTTATTATTGTTATTATTATTGTTATTTATTTTTTTAGTTATTTTATTCCAAAAATTTCAATTAATAGAAACGAGTTTTAATTGAATCCTCTGATAGAAAAAGGAAATGATCAAAATGATAAAAACACAGAAAAAATAATGAAATATAGTAGCTATGGAGCTTTTCTCGCCAAAAATGTTGATTCGGTTAGCGTAGTGCCTAGCAGATTCTGCAACATTCGACGTTTTACCGCTTCAATGATTCGCCAAGCATACTTCTCATTCTTCTCAAAAAGGTAAAAACAATTTGAAGAGATTGGTACAACATGGGAAAAACTGAAATCCAAGCGGACAAGGGCATCAAAAGCGTCAAAAATTCGGAACCGCGTAAGTACTTTAAATGTGATCACCGTTACATTGCATTTTGCAAGAATTAAAGCAACAAGATGCCAGTCAGAGGCTTGATTTCGCAAAGCAGGCAATTGATCCCTTATCAAAGTTTACCAACATTTCGTTTTCGGATGCAGCTCACTTTCATCTCAAGCATCAGGAACCCTTCCTTTATCTAAAGTGGTTGTTGAAGACAATTACCTCTGCTCTTTATAATTAAATACACAATAAATTATAAGAATTGTTTTAGAAATGAATTGAAATGAAAATCATTATTTGAATAGCTAAAGTTAGCTTAAATTGAATTATAAATTGAACTATTGCTAGATGCTGTAAAGGCTACCTTATCCAACGATGAAGTTGAAAAAAAATAACCCCACTACTTGTTACGCCTAGGTGGCAACACAGCGGTGTGCGAAGTTTTCAGGGTCGGCGTGAACTCGAGGCTCTTTTCACTTCAACAACCACCAGGACCACGTGACAGGCCGCTCACAACTTTCGAATAAAAATACGAATGCAAGTCTCAGATCGCTAACCTCATTTTCATTCTCAGAAATTATTAGTTCCCCCGTAAGTTACATATGCAGAGTACCAGTAGGAACTCAGACTTTCTGGTTTCCATCTCCCTCAATTAAGCCTAAGCTCTAAGCCTAAGCAGTTATAGTGAATTCAGATGGTAAGCTGAACTTCAAAACTTTGCTAGTTATAACCAAAGAAGTGGAACCATGTTCTTCAGAACAGAGCAACGTTGCACATGTTCAATACGTGTTCGTGAAACTTAAAAATCCCCTTCTATCAGCAAATGTGCAAGATATCTCAAAAGATGTCCCCACGCAAGTCCTCATTTAACTCCTATGGACCTTTTCTTATGGAGTTATATCATAGCTAAAGTTTACGCCAATAAACCGGCTTACCCGGCGCATTTCAAAGAAAATATCCGTCACAAAATGTCAGCCATCACTGAATCTACCCGCCGAGCCGCCATAAAAAAGTTTACTGTTTGCTTAATTGCGTACCGCGAACGCGTGGATTTTCATTTGGACGATATTACTTTGAAGGAATAAATTCTCTAATTGTGTACTTTAACAAATTAAAAAATATTTTTCGATAAACGTCTTACTTTTTTTTCAATCCATCCATTAAATATAAACTTTCTTTTGAGACATCTTGCACAGGGTTATCTATTTAGTGTTTTCAAAACTGCCGATCTGGCAATGCTGTCAGCTGTTAAATACCCGTCATCTGAAGCGTTATTTCTTTAGTGAAAGCTTCGAGAATATGGATCGTTTAACAACCGAAGAACGCATAAAATTAGTTAAAACTTACGACAAAAGTGGTGATTCAGGCGTGGGCTTTTAATGGAACAAAATTTCCTTCAGCGATGAGGCTCATTTCTCCATCGGTGGTTACGTCAACAAGCAGAATTGTCGCATATGGTGCTCCGAAAACCAGAAGTGATTGCGGAAAAGCCATTGCATCCGGAAAAAGTGACTGTTTGGTGCACATTAGGGTCTGGAGGTCCACTACGCCGAATTTTTTCAAAACTGACGTCGGAGGAACCTCTAAAGGATCCACAGCTGCAACAACCAGAGGCGGTAAATTATATGGCATTGTATTTTGTACATAATGGCAAGGTCCAAGCATTATAATGAAATAAAAGTTTCATCAAAATCCAAGCTTCATGTGTATTTTATTTATTTTTACTTGAAAAGGAAAAATAGATATCCCTGTATATTTGCTGATAGAAGACAATTCTTAAGTCAATTGGTCGTCTTCCGAGGAGGAAATCATAATAATTTATGCTCTTATATAGAGACGGGACCAAAGCGCAACTCCGTAAACAAAAGTAAATAATATATTCTAATCGTCCTGCACTAGGGCCTGAGGTAACCTTTTATACAAAGGTAAATAATATGTTCCAAAGGCCACGCATTAGGCCCTGAGGTAACCTTTTGTGACGTGATTTGATGTGATAGTGATCAAATAATTTTATTTTGCATTCATTTGTATCCGTAACAAATGAATTGAATTGTATAATTAATGGACATATTCAGAATTATATTTATTTGTTGTTTCTACAAAAAAGCATTCTGTATTCGAAGGCTAAATGAAACAAATGGCTAAAAAAAGTGCTTTTAGTCGCAGTAGGCTTTCATTATATTTCTATTCGAGTAGGTCAGCGGGTGAGTTTTTGAGTTCTTCTAAAATAAATCAACAAATATAAAATTATAATTTTAAAAAATTATATATAATGTCTATTTTACACGTTTATAAAAAAATTATCTGAATTAAAAACTTTAAGAAAGTTTGTTCTTTATTTGTGGGATTAAGAAAATTAATTCTCATTTATTTGCAAATTGTATGTGTAAAATATCAATGTCATGAATATTTCGGGAACTCTCGCAAAGAAATGAGTCGTGGCCACATTAAATTCCTCTAGAAAGACGATCACGTACTTTTTCAACATACGTTTGTTTATTTGTCGTATTTCGTATTTCGCCAATACAAAATGAATTTTGTGTAATTAAAAAAAGCGCTATTTATCTGTAGAGCATTATCACCATTCTTAATTGTTAATATTGTAGTGTTTTGGCAAAAATAAATTATATTGTTATGCAAGTAAATGTGAGAGTTTAAACAAAACAGAATCCAATATTATTGTTTAAAATAATTGCTGGTTTTGTCAGCCACACATTTACATTAATATCAATATTTCAAGTATACTCGTATAACTTCAATTTACTAAAGTCAAATTTACCCCCAGGTATATCTACTAATATTTGTATAGAGTGATAGCATTTAAACTAAAAATATCCTAAGCCATATCTCAAGTCACTTATTCTTCACAAGTGATATTAGCATAACATATTTTACGAAGAAAATGTAAGGCCAGAGATTCGTGTTTTTAACAACCTGTTGTGGAATTCATTCTTTCTGCAATCGGAAAAATCTTTGCCAACTTTCGTCACAGAATATTTTGGGTGAAAAGTGATAACCTTATAAAACATATGTTTTAAGTTTTAAAGCGCCACGTGTTTAGTATTTTTATTTGAGTCATCGAAAGTAAACGATCTCAGTGAATTTATAAACATGAAAACAATTCGTCACTGTTATGTTAACCAATATTTGCATTTGAAAGGTCTCAGTCCAACCAATTTTAAAGCCGAGCTAGATTCTACTCTGGGGAAGTCAGTAGCAGAGTTTAAAAGAGACTGACAGACTGACAAGACGAAGACCGTTGTGGTCGACCAATTGAGGTGTCTCAGAAAATCCACAAAATGGTATTGGATGATCGTCGGCTGAAGATGCATGAGCTAGCTGAAATGACAGGCATTTCAAAAAGTGTTATACGTCGTATATTGACCGAAGATTTTAAGATAAGAAAGCTGTGCGCAAAATGACTGCCGCGCTTGCTTTCAATAGAGCAAACACAGCGTCGTGAAAATGTTGCACCATTTAATAATAACATTTTATAATTTGCCCGTGTTGCTCAGCGATGCAATCTGTCTTGACTTTATTATCTGAAAATAAAAAAAAAGAAAAATTAACAGGAGATGAGGACTCCCTGCCAAAACTTAGCTTTTAAATAGAATCACTTACAATTCCAAATAGACAATAACTTGCCTTTATTTTCTTTTACCACAAAATGAGTTTTAAATGATCGATAATTCGTTACTTACGGGAAATGCAATATTTTTGACAATATTTATAGGTATACCCATTTTTTAACATGAGCATACTTTTGGGAGGTCATCATCTAATTTGTCGAATATCGAATATCAAAAATCAGCCGTTATTCAAAAAAATTAAAACGAAAAAACTGTATACGGTAATAAATCCTAAACTTTCGAAAAACAGCCTCGGATTTTGCATACCAAACTCTATCCGCGGTAATATTTAACATTTTTGCAAACGACAAAGTCATATTCTGTCGGATTATGGAATAATTATATATCGTATAATGTCATGTATGCATTACAATTCCATAAGACAAAATGTATTTTGTTATGGAAAAACTTAAAAAATGGCTGAGTCGTTTCATAACTCCTTATACACAAGTATGGGCACGTCGAGCATTTTCAAAGTAAAGGGTGTCCCAACAAGAACGCAAGATTTAAATTTGGCGCCATTCGAAGTGTCATTGTTTGACATTTGAACAATTGTTATTGTTTGCTAGTAGAAAGGACGAGGTTAGTAAAAATGGAGTCCTTCACGAATGAACAACGCATTCTTATTGTGAAATTGTTTTACCAAAATGGTGAAAGTTTTGCGGCTACAATTCGCAAATTGCAATCAATTTGGGGTCACAATAATGCTCCAAAAAAGTCAACTGTAAAGAGGTTAATGGATAAATTTGCCAAAACTGGATCTCGATTAGTGATGTAAAGACAATGCGCCTTCGACCAGGTCGATCGACCGAAATTTCGCAGCTGTACGTGATGATATCGCTTAAACTCCATCCACCTTAATTCGACACCGAGCTTAGCAAATTGGTGTCTCCAAATCCACTATGTAGCGAATTTTGACGAAAGATTTGCATCTTCATGCATACAAAGTTCAATTGACTCAGGAACTGAAGCCAGCTGACCATGGACAGCGAAGGGAATTCGTTAATTGGGTATTGGAGAGACAACATGAAAATGGTGATTTTGCCGATAAAATCACCTTCAGTGACGAGGCCCATTTCCATCTTGATGGCTTCGTCAATAGGCAGAATTTTCGCATTTGGGGTGAGGAAAATACTCGAGTGATTGACGAGAAGCAAGTGTGTGGTGTGAATTTTAAGCTGGAGGAAGCTGGACTTTTTTTTAAGAAAATGAGGTATGTCAAGCGCAAACAGTCATTGGTGTACGGTATCGTAAAATGATAAGAAGAAATGAATGTTTAGGGCATGTGTTTTCAACAAGACGGGGCCACATGTCATACAGCCAGAGAAACAATTCAATTGCTCATCATCTTGCGTTCTTGTTGGGACACCCTTTATTTATAAGAGTTTCTAATTTATTTTAAATAATATTTGTAGGCAATACAACAAAATGTTACACACAAATGTTGACCAAACATGTCTCACATCATCTTAAGTCCGTTGAGCAATGTCTGCCTGGCTAGCTGATTGGCTAGTAGACCTACATGTAACCTCTTGCTAACATAGCTTAATATTTTGGTGGACCATTGCTCACCCTTCTTCTTATACCTCGCATACAAATTGATCGATTTTTCTCAATCCAATTCGTTCCCTGTAACATTCGTAGACTGCGGAAACCTTAATGATTGTCATTGTATTAGCTTGACAGAATTCAAAAGAAATCAATTCAATATAGTTTACGGAATTTAGTAAATTGCGAATGAAAATAGTACCATTTAGTACTCCACGTAAAAAAAAAATTTATGATTTTGCAAAAACCAGTAATCCTTGTATAATATCTTATCGGAAGACTTTCAAAAGCTGTAGTTTTGCCTATTTTTCAGACTGAGATTTTTGTATTGATTTGGGTTGTCCATTTTCCAATTTCAAAAGTAAAGTTAAATAAAACACACATAAAACCACGATTTCGATGAAACTTTTATTTCATTATAATGCTTGGACGTTGCCGTTATGAAATACAATGTCATTTAAATTATCGCCTCTGGATTGATTGCAGCAGTGGCTACTTTTGTAGTTTAGTGGTAGTTTTCGACCACTTTTCCGCATATTTCGGGCGGTATCTAGGCGATAACTTGAAGAATGTTGGTTTTCTAATGCTCCAACGTTTGGGGATTATTCGCGTAAATACGGTATTTGACATAGCCCCACAAAAAAGTCTAACGGCGTACAATTGCATGATCTTTGTGGCCAATTGACGTCGCCAAAAAGTGAAATTATGCTTTCTGGAAACGTCTCATGCAAAAAAAAACTATACTCGGTCGAGTTGTGTGGCATGTGGCACAACCCTCTTGTTGAAACCACATATCGTCCTGTTCATAATCTTCAATTGCCAAGAGGCCAAAAAATTCGGTTATCATGTGGTCATAGCGCTCTGAATTGAAATTCGGATTACGCGCCATACTTTTACTAACAGGAGCGATATTTTCGGCAGTGCATAGATTGCAATGATGTACCTATACAGACCTAACCTCATCTGTAACGTTTCCAAACTCTCCAAATTTCTTTATAATCTTGCCAAATTCTTGCACAGTAGGTCGATTATCACAACCATAATCACTCCGTAATTCACGAAAAATGCCCACGTTTGTATCACCGCTTTGTAGTAAGTTTTAACTATCTTTATTCGTTCTACGATTGTTAAACGATCTATATTCGTAAATGCCAAACCTTTCAGTAAATACGTAACACTTTAGATGACAGGTACTTAATAGTTGAGAGCCTTGCCAGACCGGCGGTTTTGAAACGACTAGATGGATAACCCTTGCATATTAGGTTGTTCGTAAAGTTCGTTCGGTTTTTTAAATAAATTTATTTATATACAAAGAAAATAATTATTTTAATCTATTGTATAACCTCCCTTTTTTTAATATCTTTTTCCTACCTCTCTTGGAGCTTCTAGCTCCTATCTCATAAAACTCGCGTGGTTTTTCTGAAAAACGGCATTTAATTCGATTTTTCACTTCCTTGTCGTTAGGAAATTCAAATCCTTCAAATGGTTGCTCAGACTGCGAAATAGGTGATAGTCGGACGGGGTGAGATCTGG
>JAHXMU010000125.1:2948967-2964049 GCA_019455685.1 Philornis downsi
AAGATGACGTCTTCGCAATTGATAAACCTCGGCTGTTTTTCTTCCAATTACACCTTCAATTTATCTAATTGTGCGATATAGTAGTCCGTATTAGTCGTTTGATTTGTTGGAAGAAGCTCAAAAAAGACTACTCCTTTGATATCCCACCTAATCGACAACATTACCTTCCGGGTGTGAAAGCCCGCTTTAGAGGTGGATTTAGGAAGGTCATTTGATTTCTCCCATGATCTTTTCCACGTTACATTGTTGTAAACTACCCATTTTTCATCCCCTGTGATGAAGTTCTTCAGAAATGGTGTCTTATTATTTCTTATCCTTAGATTATCGCAGACGTCAACTCGATTCAGACAGTTGGCCTCGGTGAGAGAGAGAGAGAGGTACCCACACATCGAGGTTGCTCACAAACCCGAGCTCTCTTATGACCCCGTGAACGGTTGAGACTGATTGTTTTTTTTATTCCAGCTATTTGCCTAACTGTTGCAAAGGGATTAACAATAATTAAATCTCTCACCCCCTCGGAAACAATTTCTTTTTAGGGAATATGAGGAAGGAAGTTATGACAGTGTTTGAAGGAACTTTACGTCATGAGAAGTGAGGTATGGCGAACTAACGAATTAACCGAACGAATTTTTCGAGCAACAAAACAAATAAAATAGCATTATGTCCAAAAATTAATATAATACATAAATTATTTGATTCAAATCAAATAGAGTTAAATCGTTATTGTTAAAAATTCAGAATTTTAGCTTTACAGACTTATATTCAATGGGCCTCTACTACTCCGTCTAGAGCTTCCGAATTTTTTTCGGTGAAAATAATTTTTGCATTGAAGTGATTAGCTCACAATTTCAATGTTACGTGTTTATATCCAATATTACAATTCGTTAAACGTCTTAAAAATTACAAACAGTCATATAATTTATATTTTATATTACTGCGAACTTTGACCACAACGGCAATATTGTGTGATTTGCTTGCACAAAATTTAGTACAAAAAAAACCAAAATTTCATCTATCTTTCACAACTCCGAAGTAACACTTAAATGGCCATTGTCTTTTTTGGAGAACTTTAGCAAATTCAATTAAAATCGAAACAATGTTATTACTTATATGCTTATACATAAAATATACATACCTTAGCATATATGTATATGCGATTATATGTCATATAATCACACACACATCGAATAAATATATGAACATCCCTATTCATTGAATTTCATATTCACAGGACATAGTCGTCTTCAGATGGATGTAATAAACATTTATTTTATTGTTACGACATTTAAACGGGTCTTTCCGAGTGGTGGTATTGGCTACACACGCACTTACATTCAAGCAAGCATACACATGAAAAGTTCATATGCACATACATATCTATATGTTTGTACCTCTATCGATCGATCGAGCATTTCTAGAAAGTTGAGGCTATGCTGTTGTTTAAACTTCCAATAAGAATTCAATTAAAAACTCTGAAAAGTGTAGTGTTGAAATATTTACGCTCACCATTTGGCTGTTTGTCAGTCCGTTTCTGGTGCAGGAAGCACCAGTAGTAGCTTCTGATCATACACATTTATGACAACATGAACGGAACAATGTTGGACAAAAGTGAGTTAGAGACATGTGAAGCTGAATTATACATTCTGCCAAAGAAGGACACAAAATACGGGGTTATCCATTTTTCGGTTTCAAGAGTAAAGTTAAATAAAACTCACACAAAAAACTTTGATTTCGATGAAACTTTTATTTCATTATAATGCTTAGACTTGGAAATACAATGTAATTCAAATGACCGCCTCTGAATTGGTTGCAGCAGAGGATCCTTTTGAAATAGTTTTCGAAGAAATACAGTCCAGTGACACCTCGGGGCCATAATGCACACCAAACAGTCACTTTTTCCGGATGCAATGACTTTTCCACAATCACTTCTGCGTTCCCCGGGCCCCATATGCGGCAATTTTGCTTGTTGACATAATCACCGAGTGGGAAACAAGCTTCATCGCTGAGGATAGATTTTGTTCGATTGAAAGCCCATGTTTAAATCACCGCTTTTGTAATAAGTTTTAACTATTTTTACGCGTTTTTCGGTTGTTGAACGATCCATGGTCGTAAATGCCAAACCTTTCACTAAATAAATAACACTTCAGATGGCAGGTATTAACATCTGACAGCCTTGCCAGACCGGTGGCTTTGAAACCACTAAATGGATAACCCTATATTTATTACTCATTCAAAATTTTTGTATCGTCGTCTAATAATACACTTCTACCTATGAATCGTCAAAACTAATAATCAAAACATTTTTCAAACGTGTTTCGGAAAAGACCTCATTTCTCGTCGCAAATTCTCCTTTATGTTTTCTATCGACTAAAATCGAACTGATAGTTTGGGTTTTAAAAAGATAAAAAAGAGTTAGCCAGAGCCATATTAGGTGAATATAAAATATGATTAACTTTGACGTGTTTTTTTTTTTGGGTCTCAGATCTGTTAGTGTATAGACTTACAGTGTATATGCTTATTTGTAATAACTTGAAATGAAAAGTTAATTAATACTCAATTTGTACTTAAAAATGTACTTATTTTGAACTTCAAATTAATATACACTAAGTATGCAGTCGTGAATTACTTTTGTTTTATCTATGCTATAAAATTTACTTGTTACTTACCTAATGTAAATTAATTAGTATAATGAATTGTAAATAAATAAATTTCAAGATGACAAGTTAAGTCAGTAAGCCAAAAAAGGCACTTCTGGAACACATCATAGCGAGTAGTCATTTCCTATCTTCACCTCGAATTCTATATTAAACTTCATATATTATAACGTAAAACGTTGTTCTTCATATCTTTGCATAAACGTTATATGGTAAACTACAGTCTGCGGCCCTCAAATATCTCTGCAATATTTCTAATCCTTTGGGGTTTAATCCCTGCGTTTCTCTTCCTACTTAGATCCCAATACAATTTCTCATTGTACGAAAGATTGTATGAATCTAATTAATTTCTACCAGTTAACCTGTTAACTTCAAGAGATGAAATTTGAAACCACCCCGAAAGATACAGTACACATCATAAGAAGATGCTGTACAAGTCTACCACTATCATTAAGCTCTCTCCAAACGCTGATCGATCGATTAATCGATCCTTCCCCCCTTAGCACAAACGCTAACTTTTGTTTAGTTGGTAAACACCATTTTGGAGCTTGTTGACTGGTTTGCACGTCGAACTATGTTTCATAATCAATTATAATGTGTTTTATGAATGTGGGGTGGTAATATGCTCATTCTGGCATGTATCCACCTGCATTTACGCGATTGAGTTTTTGAAGAAAATTCAGATCTTTCGGAACTAGTCGAGCGGCTACGCGTTTCATACCCGAACAATCCTGCAGAATATTAGGAAGTGATTCGTGAGACACATAAAGTTCAGCAGCTATCTCTTAAATGAAGATTCAAGATCACCATTTCTTAAAATTTTTCTATGCTAACTTCAGTGAAAGACCTGTCGACCGCTTTTGAATTCATTGTACCTTTCATATGCACGTGTTTTTGATAAAGTCTTTACATTGCAAAATTGTCTGCAACATTTTAAGTGATTCGATAAGGAAAATTTCCTTTGCAATACAAAGATTTGAAACAAATTCATTGCTCGACATTATTATCCACTGTAAACATCGCAAAACACTTCAAATGAACTGATTAAACCAGCTGCTGTACACAAACAAAACTACAGACCGCACTCAATACCCGCGTCAATATAGAGGATAGTTATGCCAACTTAGCGACAAATAGAATTTTGATAAAAATTTCTTTAAGCGAGGTTTTTAAACGATTAATTCCCGGCACTTTTTTTTTATAGAATCTATATTTATTATTAAACATTCTACTCATCTTTGGTATGCAACGTAAAGAAACCCGAAATTTCATTCGTCCGAAAATATAATCTTTCCCCTCTGTGCGAGGGAAAGCAAACGACATATCTTTTAAATCATCTCAGGCGATTTAATATCACAACGAAAAGGGAGTTTTTAGTTTTTGATTTTATACACTAGGTTTTTTGTTAAATAGAGAAGTTGCATTAAATTTTGTTTGATTTTGTTTAATTAACTATTCAGATGGATCAGTCAACCCCATTTGAAAGCATATTTTGGATCGCAAACGCGTCAAATCGAAAATGGTTGCAAAAACACTCATTTTTTTCGAAGAAGATCATCGCGGTAAAATCTGTGAGGAGATGATGTGAACACGATGAAACTTGGATTCTATGCTTATTATCCTGAAACAACTGACCAACCGTGTGAGCATCGTAATAAAGGCGGAACAAAACTGAAAAAATGGCCCCAAAAGTAACCCAAAAATTAAAGATATACTTACAGATTTCTTTGATTATTGTACATTTCCTCTTGTACAAGTTTCTTTTGCCGGTATAAACTGTCGAGAAGAAATAGTATTTGAAAGTTATGCGTCGCTCGTTTGCGCGCGTATTTATGTACAATTATGTACGTTCTACGTGCCAACATGACAGTAGAATCATGCCTTCCATTATTACCACGTCATCGATCTAATTTCTAATGTTCTGATCTAGATACAGCTGCTGATGTGTCCAAAAATAACGCCATTTATTATTATTACTAATAATATGTAGTCCTTGTTAATAGTCTTGGCCCGCGGAAGAAAATCATAATGTGCAATACCCCGATATTCGAAGAAAACTGGTTCACCTTTCGCACGCTATTCACTCTATTGGTAGGTTATTTCTAAGTCAGAACCATAAGTCCAAGTCTCATCTCCAGTAAAAAATACGTTTTATAATATGTTGGTAGCCAAAAATTATCTTTTCATATTATGGCCGTTTTCGAAAAATTGAGTTTTTTTAGTACCAATCGAGATTTTACGGGTTGGCAAAGTCATACTTTGTAAAAATCGCCAAAATCACTTTGCATCATACAAAATGCGTGCGTAACTCAGATTCTAATGACATTTATGATGTGAAATTTGAGCGCCAATTACTGTCACGGTGCTACTAACTTAGAAGATAAATATTTCTAAGATTAGATAGATTCTAGGCACTAAAATAAGGCCGGACACTTATCAAACCGTATGAAAGAATTACACACTAGCCCACATAAAGGTTTCTTTTTTGGTATGTTTAGTGTTACTTTAAACGTAATTATTATAAAATTCGAAAGTAACTTCCACATTTTCTATCCGACTTTTAATTTTAAAGATACGTTAAAAAGGTCCTGGTAGGTCCAACTTATTAAACTTTTACTCATTTTATGAGAAAAGATGTCGTCAGATATATGCCTATTAAATTGCCCATTCCACAATTTTGCTTGCCACTGCATAAGAGTGCGCACATATGTGGCGACAAACTAAATGTTGCAACCGATGAATTTCTCATTGATGATTCTGGAAATAAAAAAATAAATATATAAGAAAATAAAGCGACTTCATAGGCAACCAAAGAGCCAATGATGGGGAAAATATTTCTATTCCCATTGAAGCTTCTTTTATATCACTGGAGTAAAACGCCGGAGAATCATTTTCTTTGCACTTCATAAAATTTTATTATTGCTTTTGAAAACGACGACATTCTGTACAAAACTAAAAACATAAAATACTATGGAAACAATCTAAGGAGAAAATGTGTGTGGAACTGACTTCCGGTTAACTTTATACACGGAGGTGACACACTCCACGTTCCCTTACTTACACTGTCTCTTTCCCTCCCGTGCCTTCCAACAGTATTTTTCTTTCTTTCAATAAATTACAACTTCATTTGTCAATAAGTGCTTGAATTGTGCTCTGTAACCTAACTAGAAATGTTTACTTTTAAAAGAATTTGGAAAGCAAAGCTGCCGCTAAAACAAAGACAAAGGACGATCCATATACCATGGCAGTATCACGGGCCAATGGGATGGTAGTGGAGTCGGCTTCCAAGAAATTGCAGCCGGCGCCTTCACAGGTATAACAAGATGTTAGATTCTTGCAGACACCGTTGGCTTGAGCTGTGGAAAGACAACCACGTTGGAAGGAGCTTGTGTTGTTTTTATCATCACGACGGATGTAACATTGATCGCCCAGCTTGTAAATGGGACAAATGGTGGGCTTAGCGTAAATGTCTGTAGCGCATGTACCATTGACATCGCTGGCACATTGCAGACAGCTGGCACGATGTTGTGGGAATACGGCGCGATTACAGCCTTCCATGAAGGTGCAAATGAGGCATTCCATGACATTGTTGCAGTTGGACGCTGTGGAGTTGTCCAAATCACTGGAGCAGCCACGAATGGTATAGCCATCTGAAAGTTTTAAAAGTGACATTAGAATAGGCGATACTTGTAAGTGGAAGGTGACATTACTTGCGACGCGTGTATAGCATTTCGAAGTGGCGTTAACGCATTGCTTGGCCATAAACTGTTCAGGATTGGTTGCACATTTCGGATCGGTGGAGGAGTCACACTGCACACAAGAATCTGCAAAAAAGAGAATGGTTTGTGAAATGTTAGTAGTGGTCATCACAAAATCAATTTTAAATCAAATTAAATTAATAAATTTTAAATCAATTATTTATTTCTTTTTTGAATTTCGAGGAATTTAGGAGATCAATTGGTGTCTTTGGGTCAGCTCCAGTTTTTGAAATATAGTACATCGAAATTTTATATAAGTGCCAACATTTTAGATATGTATTACAGTACATACCATGTTTACATCTTCTACTAGTTTCATTCAAAAAAGGATTTCTCATACGCTAAAAACCAGTAAAAGGAAAGATTGCAGGATTTTAATAGGAACTGAGAGACAGACATTTGCCAGGTGGATCCTGTAAATCATTATGACCCATTTTAAGCTCTTTATGGGGACATTTGCCAAACACGAGCATTAAGTTCGGTTATCGTTACCATTCTTAGACGAATTGTTGATAATAAAATCGAAGGCAACCAATGCAGTATTGCAGACAAAAATTAGAAAATTAAATATTAATTTGATAGCCTAGAACCTATCGGCAACAAGAACCTTAGAACAAACAGAAAATTGGACAAATAAAAACAATTGGCAACAAGTTGCGAAATATTAGCAGTTCTCCAGTGCGTACTATTTTCCACTGGTTTCAAAACCGCCGGTCTAGCAAGGCTGTCAGCTGTTAAATACCTGTCATCTGAAGTATTATTTATTTACTGAAAGGTTTGCCATTTACGAATATGGATCGTTTAACAACCGAAGAATGCTTAAAAATAGCTAAAACTTACTACAAAAGTAGTGATTTAAACGTGGGCTTTCAATCGAACACAATTTTCTTCAGCGGTGGTTACATCAACAATTAAAATTGTCACATATGAAGCTCGGAGAACCCAAAAGTGATTGTGGAAAAACCATTGCATACGGAGAAAGTGAATGTATGGTACACATTATGATCTGGAAGCGTCATTGGGCCTCCAAATGGTGCTCGAGAAACCTCAAAAGGATCAACGGCTGCGACCAACCCAGAGGCGATCATTTAAATCGAGTTGTATTTCACACAAAATGGAAGGTCCAAGCATTATAATGAAAAAAATGTGTTTCATAGTGTGTTTTATTTAACTTTACTTGAAAGCGGAAAATGGATATGCCTTTACAACTTCTACTAGTTTTGCCCAAAAAAGCTTTATCGTGCACCAAAAGTAATAATAATAATAAAAAAAAACCATAATATTAAAAAAAAGTTGTGACAAATTTTAATAGAGAAGAGGACAAATTGTCCCTTTAATTTACTACTTTTTAAACGAAGATTCCCAACGAAATCGTTTTACAAATGAGGAGATAAAAATATAAAATAATAATAGAATTCAAAATAAAGGGGTTGATTGAGCTTATTTTTAATCGCATGACATTTTTTAAAATGCTCATTCTTTTGCTAGTTTACCATTCCATTTTCCTTTTACATTTTTTCGGCATTAGGTGAAATTTTTGTACATTTTTTTATACTATTTTTACTATTAAAAAAGTACTGGAACAAAGCTCTTAATAGAAATGGAAAGAATAAATATTTGTTTTTTTCTTTTAATATTTGTGACATTTTACTATTTGCTATTGTATTTATTATCAGTGGCACTTTCTGTACGTTTACTTTGTTATTATTTAAAGACTTATTTATTTTTATTTTATTTATTTGTCGAACCAAATTTTCGTTTTCCTTGTATCCCTACACGATAAATATTATTAAGAGACCTGTGGGAAAAAGTTCTCATCATATTGACTGATTTTGTTAACAAAATTTGGTTTTGGTCAAGAAATTGGTGGTTTTAGTTTTGAAACACCGATATTTTGATTATTTGTGCACCAACCGAACGTTATGCACTTCAACCCAATTCCGAACAGATTAGAACTGGGAAATACAAAAATTATATTTAATTTTACAAATTTCCGTTAGTTGACAAAGCATTACGAATGAATATTTATAAGAGAAATATTTCAGACCAATATTAGAATAACAAGTTAATAAAAATTGTCGTTGACGACCCAAAGCAGTACTACATGGTGTCCGTTGGGAAGGTATGTTTGTTTTTTTTATAATTTTTGAATAAATGAAAGAGAATGGATCTTATATTGATAAATGTTTTATTTAATGTCGGCAATTATGTATGGAATCCAATATCGGATAAATGTCCGCCTCTGTTAGCTTCACAAATGCGAGCCCTTTGGAGCACATTTTTCATTACATTCTCACAAATTTCACGCACTATTTCATTAATTTCATCACAAATATTTTGTTTGAGCTGCTCAAGAGTTTCTGGTTTGTTTGCATAAACCTTGCTTTTCAGATATCCCCACAAAAAGAAGTCCGGAGCATTTCTTGAAGAGGTCTCGCAGTAATTCCATTGTAATCCTGGCTGTGTGCGATGTGGCACCGTCTTGTTGATACCACATGTTTATCAAGCCCAAAGCATGCAGCTGTGGCGTTAAAAAGTTTTCAATCATATCACGATATCACTTCCCATTGACAGTTACCGTTACGCCGCTGTCAGTTTCAAAGAAGTAAGGTCCAATGATTCCTCCACCCAAAACTGTCACTTTTAATGGATGCAGAGGGGACTGGTGAATAATTTGAGGGTTTTCCATTGCCCAGAACCAACTATTCTGTTTATTCAGATACCCATTCAAATGAAAATATGCTTCTTCACTCATTATGATTTTTTCATGAAAATCGGGGTTGTCATGGGCGAGCTGTAACATTATATTGGCATAAGTACGGCGTAAATGGTCTTGTGGAAGAAGCTCATGTGCCAAAGTTGTTCTTTGAAGATCAATCTCCTAAGCACGATGTCGAATTGAGGTTGATGGATTGTTTTGAACACTCTCTTGAGCAGCAGTAATGTTTTCAGCCGATCTTGAGTATGTTGTGGTCCATGCTTGGCCCTATCAACTACAGACCCTCTTTCTTCGAAATCATTCACTACACGATAAATAGTGATTCTTGTTTGCACGTTGTTTCTCCCAAAAATTTCACGTAACTTTCTCAGCGTTATAGTAATTGATAATTGATTTTGATAAAATGTTTTAACGATTAAAACACGTTGATTTATCGAATATTTTTCCATAATAAATTGTTCACGTCTCTACTTGCCAAATATGAACTGTCAAGACTAATGTTTACCAAAGTGGCGGCAAAACCTTCCCGACGGACACCCTGCACATGCCAAATATCTGTATAGGGAATAGGGACCTTACAATCTGAAAGGTAAATTTTGACAGTAAAAAGTGTTATTGACGTTTTATTTCGTAAACAATAAATCTCTTCGAAAACCTAATGACGATTTTCCGATTCCTAGTTCCTATAAATTGTTCATCTAATAACAAACGTTGGCTTAAAAGTATAATAGTTATGATTAATCCTTTAGTGTTAAGTCGAATTATGTTTTTTGCAACTTCAAGGGCAAATTTCTTTATGATGTGACTTGATCTAAACACTGGGGTTTCAGATACTGGACCGCAAAAACTATGCATTCCATCCATGTGGTAGAATTCGGAAGGTTGTTACTCAATCTTAATTTGCTCCTCCGTGCAATTAATAAATTCAGATCTACGCCTGCAATTTTTCTCACAAATGTAAATTGTTCAAATTTCATACACAGAATTGTCAACCGTACGTTTTACGTTTTCGCAATTAAAAGGCGTTATGGCACGTTCACTTTCTGTAACATAAACATCCCTGTAATAGCATACATATTCACAAAATTAATTTGAGTAAAGCTGTGCATAGCATTAAAAATTTGGAGGAATGACTTCAATAGCGTTCATTGTATTATATGGTACGTTACGCAATAAAAGTAGAAAATTCTCGTTAAGTTAAGCGTTATAATTCACTTGTTTGTAAAACAAAAAGCGAATACATTTAATAAACGTCTCGAAAAAAAGTTATCATATTTACAAGACGCGATATAAGTTCAATTTAAAGTGTGACTCACTATAAAACGCGTTTCCTTGTTTTTAAATAAGCCTTTGTCATATCGATTCTAGTACGACATTTTTTATTACAGAAAATATTATATTTGCTTAACTCTACTAATACAATTCCAACCTTGAACCGTCCCCAGTACCCTCTGTTAACAGTAATATATTTTATAACCATTTTGGACAAGTTGCTAATATTACAAGAACTATTTCTATGCCCTATGTACTCGTATGAATGTATGAATTATTACAAATGATGTCAGTAATAAAAATTTTATCAATTTTTTTCATCGCCAACACCACAAATTGCTGATAAGATTAAACCTTAACTAGACTATGAGTTAACTACATAAACACTTATATCAACTCGATATGTCCAGTAAAACCTTCAAAATTTGTGTGTTTTAATTTAATTTTTCAAACTTTTGTAGTATTTATAGAAACTAAAATGAATATCGAATGAAAAAACAACAATATCTGATTAATTTGTCGATGACCATCAAACACGATTGTTGCCCTGCAACTACTACTTATATTCTGACTCATATAGACTTAGATAATTCATTAAGAGTTATCGTAATTGCCGATCAAACGTTGGAGTTGTATCTTTTGAAATTTGGTTCTCTATCAACCCAATTATTTCTCGTTTTTCGTATGCTTAGGAAATACGAGTGTGTGGAAATGACGCCAGCAGAATTACATTACCTCAGATTTCCTATCATGTCAATTGCGGAAATCGTATTAATTAATTCTGCTTAAGAATTTTTTCCAAAAATACTGACGGAAATTAGCAAAATTTTGCGAAATTCAAAGTATATGCTATAGAGGATCGATGAACTTAATTTACATTTAATTACTTTTCAAATGCAAACAACACTTTCAAGTAAACAAGTTTTACTTCAGTTGGAAACATTTAGGCAACTGAAATATTTAATTGCAGAAATTAGTGAATTGCATTTCGCTGTGTATAACCAATGACATTATCGCCTTTTAAACACGTACTACTTTATTTGGTCAAATAATTATAGAAAAATCTGACAAAGGTAATTCGCTCGCATTTTTTTTTATGACCTGAGTCAAGTGACAGTTCAGGTTCATCTATGCGCGAAAAATGCTTCTTTGAGATTAATTTTGTTTGAATTTTTAATTAAATTTTTAATGTTTAAATGTCCTTTACTAACAAAAGTATGAATATTACTGTAAAAAAAAAAATTAAAATAAATTTTCGTACAAAATAAAAAAAAAACACGGTAGCGTTCTCAAAGAATTTTTTTCGCCAAAATATTACGCATACAACCATAAGCAAAAGGACCGAAAATTTTGGTAGCACCATAACAAAGAACTATATCTGGAGATCGCCAATTCGTTTGGACTGCATTTTAAGTAAGTATAGGATTCAATCCGAATTCCGTTCAGACAAACTCTTCTGTTTATATTTCTTTTAAAATATGAAATTCTTTAACCCAATTAAAATTCTTTAACCCATTGCATGCGAGAAACACATGCAATGTTCAATTAAAACAAAATTTTAAAATTTTTAAATTTTTAAAATTCTAAATTTTTAAATGTTTAAATGTTTAAATTTTTAAATTTTAAAATTTTAAAATTTTAAAATTTTTAAATTTTTAAATTTTTAAATTTTTTAATTTTTAAATTTTTAAAGTTTTAAGTTTTTAAATTTTTAAATTTTCAAATTTTTAAAGTTTTAAAATTTTAAATTTTTAAAATTTTAAATTCTAAATTTTTAAATGTTTAAATTTTTAAATTTTAAAAATTTTAAATTTTAAAATTTTAAAATTTTTAAATTTTTTAATTTTTAAATTTTTAAGTTTTTAAATTTTTAAATTTTTAAATTTTTAAATTTTTAAATCTCTAATTTTTAAAAATCTAAATTTTTAAATATTTAAATTTTTAAATTTTTAAATTGTTACATTTTTACATCTTACATTTACATTTTATTCAAGTTTAATACTGCAGAACGATATTTAGCGATTGAACATTTGTGTAAGCAGTATTTCATTTGGTCGATTTGCACGTATTTTACATGGGGCATAGAATTCCATTTAAAGTCAATACAAACTTTTAAGTCGGTATTACTAATTTATATACATTATTGTTCCATGGTAAAAATCTGCTTGGACTGACGCTTCAAACGCGGTATGTCATTAAACGATCTGACATCTCTGTCAAAAGTTATGGCGTTGCCAGATGGGTCCGTCGAATATGGGCAACCCTGTACGTTAGAACAGTAAAATGTATTTATTTAAATTCAGTAAATTTTCGTCAAGAATCACCACGGAAATTATCGGGATTAACGTGTAAACCTTTTTTACGTTGTTTCATTACTTATTATCGATAACACTTTCAGGAGATAAATTCCTCCATGTGTATGAACATGCCTTAAATCTTATTATACGCTAAACCAAACTACACTTTCGCTTTCGATCAAAAAACTACAATTATGACCGTAGCGACAGTTTGATTAGGTAACATTTTCGGCCAGCTTTCCTTTGAGTGGTACGCAATTATTCACGAAAAGGTAATTTGGGGATATTACTATTGAGATATCTATGACACAAAGTGACTGGAGACTGCATTAAAACATGGGCCCATATCGTGTATTTTCAATAATATTAGTACGCGATTAAACCAAACTATATACGCAAAAAGCGGTTATGTCTGGCCTGGAGAGCTTATTTGTAGCATTGGAGAATTTATTAAAACATGGGCCGATATTATTGAATTTTTCACTGACTTCGATAATGGTCTAACCAAATTACTAAATTTCGATAAGAACCTTAGACTTTTAGCAGTCCATTAACATGGAGCTGTAATTGGCACATGTACGGGCATGGTCCATTTAACACAGTTAGCACGCGGCTAAAACAGGTAATGAACAAAATGTAGTTCAATTGCAACGAAAACAGTATCTGTGATAAACGATTATGGTTGATTTTGACAACTCTTTTTATGAGTTTATATTAAAAAATGAATCGATTTCCCCCATTTCAATAGAGTTCGTTCTTCGTTAAAGTGTACATGCCAACTTTATTGAGATTAGGCGGATAGACGGACCGTTGGATATCGCTAAATGAAATTGGAAAATGGTTATGATCGATCGACGCGAAACTTTGTTGGGTCCCTTACATTTTTCAGTGTTGAACTCAGCAGAAATCAATATCAATCAATTGTTGTCAAGGACGTCTGCAGGTAAATGCCGTCCAAAGTAAGATATGAGGAATAACTGAAATGTGAACCTACGGCATTATGCACAATATGCCTTTGCAAGAGCTGTAGTGTACCCACGATTCAAGTTAAAATGTGTCAATGAAACCAGAAGTTGTTCGCTTTATCTAAAATGCTTAAGAAATCGTATTATTTTCACTTAAGGTACCACCAATCTCTGTATTTAGAAGTAAATTTGCACAACAATGCAAATGTGTCATACAATTATTGCTTTAGGTCCGTTAAATTCAGTACAATTTTTCATTTTTGTTACATTATATTGAGAAATGATTCCACCAGGAGACATTATGAAAATCGGTAATCATTATTCCACTTGCACTTTACTGTACTTCGGCAATTGTGAAATATAAATTCATTCAATTCCAGCGGAGACTTTCTATATTATCCGTTTTCTCCACGCACATAAAGCTTTGTCGACTTAGTCGTATGTAAATGATTGTTTCAGAAGTTATTTCTAATTTCAGATACAATGCCATCAATTTTAAAATAATATTCAATATTACCCGAATTGACGTAAGCCAAGTATACGACGAAAAATATGCCGAGCGATATAATAAAACGCATTTTTCTAATCTTACTTCTTCCGGACTACAATTTAAGCACTAGAAACGAGTGTAATGGACAAGGAACGCTTGCGAACTCCGCGGAATTATGTGTATCGACTAAATTTCAAATGCAGTTGTTCAACTTTTTCAACGTCTATTGGAGAGGTATTGGCAGAGTTTGCCGTCTTCTCGATTACTAATCTTATCTAATAGGTTAGAGAAGTGTTGATTGTGTTTCCATAAAAGTTCATAATGCACGCATGTATATGTGGCGAGGGGAGATGGTATAGAAAATAACTGCTCATAAAGTGTACAGCCACACATATACGAATACATATCGGTTGATAAAGCCCCTCATAATTGCCTCACATATGTAAAAAGACATGTGCATGCTATGCCCTATCCCAAAATTCGAACAGTAAATATTTAAAGTTGTTACTTAAGCGCTAAAAATTAATGAAATATTTGCAAGTGATTTGGAAGAATATTCGGTATTAAAAACTACAATTATTGCCGTATTATCTGTGACAATTAACGAATGATTTCGTCATCACCTTCTGCTGAAATTCGTTGACTAATTCCAGAATTTATTTCATGTAATATCGTAGCCGTGTTTAGTCATTGGTGTGAAATGTACAGGTTTATTTAATACAAATGCCAATGTTGTTGCAATCATATTTTACCTGAAAGTTAACTGCCTAACCCATTGTTTGCTTAAAACGATATGCGGCAGTATTTGCTAAGCTATTCATAAATGTAGCCAATTTTATTGATATGAGAAGAGGGTGGTAACCATGACTTCGGGTGTATTATGAAATACAGGGTTGCCCATATTCGACGGACCCATGTTTTTAAAAA